>JAMPIV010013815.1:0-14590 GCA_024509875.1 Oreohelix idahoensis
TGACCACCATAGATACTAGAGACAGTATTGAATATAGAAGTAGTTCCCAAGCCATGACCACCATAGATACTAGAGACAGTATTGAATACAGAAGTAGTTCCCAAGCCATGACCACCATAGATACTAGAGACAGCATTGAATACAGATAGTGGTTCTCACAAGCCATGACCACCATAGATACTAGAGACAGTATTGAATACAGAAGTGGTTTCCCAATCCATGACTCCACCATAGATACTTAGAGACATATTGATACAAGAAAGTGGTTCCCAAGCCATGACGACCATAGATACTAGAGACAGTATTGAATACAGAAGTAGTACTCAAGCCATGCCCACCATAGATACTAGAGACAGTATTGAATACAGAAGTATTCCCCAAGCCATGACCACCATAGATTCTAGATAAAGTATTGAATACAGAAGTATTCCCCAAGCCACGACCCCCATAGATACTGGAGACAGTATTGAATCCAGAGTAGTTCCCAAGCCATGACCACCCTAGAGACATAGATCCCAACATAGAGACAGTATTGAATACAGAAGTGGTTCCCAAGCCATGACCACCATAGATACTAGAGACAGTATTGAATACAGAAGTGGTTCCCAAGCCATGACCACCATAGATACTAGAGACAGTATTGAATACAGAAGTGGTTCCCAAGCCATGACCACCATAGATACTAGAGACAGTATTGAATACAGAAGTGGTTCCCAAGCCATGACCACCATAGATACTAGAGACAGTATTGAATACAGAAGTGGTTCCCTGCCATAGATACTAGAGACAGTATTGAAAGTAGTTCCCAAGCCTATGACCACCATAGATACTAGAGACAGTATTGAATACAGAAGTGGTTCCCAAGCCATGACCACCATAGATACTAGAGACAGTATTGAATACAGAAGTGGTTCCCAAGCCATGACCACCATAGATACTAGAGACAGTATTGAATACAGAAGTAGTTCCCAAGCCATGACCACCATAGATACTAGAGACAGTATTGAATACAGAAGTGGTTCCCAAGCCATGACCACCATAGATACTAGAGACAGTATTGAATACAGAAGTGGTTCCCAAGCCATGACCACCATAGATACTAGAGACAGTATTGAATACAGAAGTAGTTCCCAAGCCATGACCACCATAGATACTAGAGACAGTATTGAATACAGCAGTAGTTCCCAAGCCATGACCACCATAGATACTAGAGACAGTATTGAATACAGAAGTAGTTCCCAAGCCATGACCACCATAGATACTAGAGACAGTATTGAATACAGAAGTAGTTCCCAAGCCATGACCACCATAGATACTAGAGACAGTATTGAATACAGAAGTGGTTCCCAAGCCATGACCACCATAGATACTAGAGACAGTATTGAATACAGAAGTGGTTCCCAAGCCATGACCACCATAGATACTAGAGACAGTATTGAATACAGAAGTAGTTCCCAAGCCATGACCACCATAGATACTAGAGACAGTATTGAATACAGAAGTAGTTCCCAAGCCATGACCACCATAGATACTAGAGACAGTATTGAATACAGAAGTAGTTCCCAAGCCATGACCACCATAGATACTAGAGACAGTATTGAATACAGAAGCCATGACCACCATAGATACTAGAGACAGTATTGAATACAGAAGTGGTTCCCAAGCCATGACCACCATAGATACTAGAGACAGTATTGAATACAGAAGTAGTTCCCAAGCCATGACCACCATAGATACTAGAGACAGTATTGAATACAGTCTCTAGTATCTATGGTAGATACTAGAGACAGTATTGAATACAGAAGTGGTTCCCAAGCCATGACCACCATAGATACTAGAGACAGTATTGAATACAGAAGTGGTTCCCAAGCCATGACCACCATAGATACTAGAGACAGTATTGAATACAGAAGTGGTTCCCAAGCCATGACCACCATAGATACTAGAGACAGTATTGAATACAGAAGTGGTTCCCAAGCCATGACCACCATAGATACTAGAGACAGTATTGAATACAGAAGTAGTTCCCAAGCCATGACCACCATAGATACTAGAGACAGTATTGAATACAGAAGTAGTTCCCAAGCCATGACCACCATAGATACTAGAGACAGTATTGAATACAGAAGTAGTTCCCAAGCCATGACCACCATAGATACTAGAGACAGTATTGAATACAGAAGTGGTTCCCAAGCCATGACCACCATAGATACTAGAGACAGTATTGAATACAGAAGTAGTTCCCAAGCCATGACCACCATAGATACTAGAGACAGTATTGAATACAGAAGTGGTTCCCAAGCCATGACCACCATAGATACTAGAGACAGTATTGAATACAGAAGTGGTTCCCAAGCCATGACCACCATAGATACTAGAGACAGTATTGAATACAGAAGTGGTTCCCAAGCCATGACCACCATAGATACTAGAGACAGTATTGAATACAGAAGTAGTTCCCAAGCCATGACCACCATAGATACTAGAGACAGTATTGAATACAGAAGTGGTTCCCAAGCCATGACCACCATAGATACTAGAGACAGTATTGAATACAGAAGTGGTTCCCAAGCCATGACCACCATAGATACTAGAGACAGTATTGAATACAGAAGTGGTTCTCAAACTATGACGTCCATAGATACTAGAGACAGTATTGAATACAGAAGTGGTTCCCAAGCCATGACCACCATAGATACTAGAGACAGTATTGAATACAGAAGTGGTTCCCAAGCCATGACCACCATAGATACTAGAGACAGTATTGAATACAGAAGTGGTTCCCAAGCCATGACCACCATAGATACTAGAGACAGTATTGAATACAGAAGTGGTTCCCAAGCCATGACCACCATAGAGCCATGACCACCATAGATACTAGAGACAGTATTGAATACAGAAGTGGTTCCCAAGCCATGACCACCATAGATACTAGAGACAGTATTGAATACAGAAGTGGTTCCCAAGCCATGACCACCATAGATACTAGAGACAGTATTGAATACAGAAGTGGTTCCCAAGCCATGACCACCATAGATACTAGAGACAGTATTGAATACAGAAGTGGTTCCCAAGCCATGACCACCATAGATACTAGAGACAGTATTGAATACAGAAGTGGTTCCCAAGCCATGACCACCATAGATACTAGAGACAGTATTGAATACAGAAGTGGTTCCCAAGCCATGACCACCATAGATACTAGAGACAGTATTGAATACAGAAGTGGTTCCCAAGCCATGACCACCATAGATACTAGAGACAGTATTGAATACAGAAGTGGTTCCCAAGCCATGACCACCATAGATACTAGAGACAGTATTGAATACAGAAGTGGTTCCCAAGCCATGACCACCATAGATACTAGAGACAGTATTGAATACAGAAGTAGTTCCCAAGCCATGACCACCATAGATACTAGAGACAGTATTGAATACAGAAGTAGTTCCCAAGCCATGACCACCATAGATACTAGAGACAGTATTGAATACAGAAGTAGTTCCCAAGCCATGACCACCATAGATACTAGAGACAGTATTGAATACAGAAGTAGTTCCCAAGCCATGACCACCATAGATACTAGAGACAGTATTGAATACAGAAGTAGTTCCCAAGCCATGACCACCATAGATACTAGAGACAGTATTGAGTATTGAATACAGAAGTAGTTCCCAAGCCATGACCACCATAGATACTAGAGACAGTATTGAATACAGAAGTAGTTCCCAAGCCATGACCACCATAGATACTAGAGACAGTATTGAATACAGAAGTAGTTCCCAAGCCATGACCACCATAGATACTAGAGACAGTATTGAATACAGAAGTAGTTCCCAAGCCATGACCACCATAGATACTAGAGACAGTATTGAATACAGAAGTAGTTCCCAAGCCATGACCACCATAGATACTAGAGACAGTATTGAATACAGAAGTAGTTCCCAAGCCATGACCACCATAGATACTAGAGACAGTATTGAATACAGAAGTAGTTCCCAAGCCATGACCACCATAGATGACCACCATAGATACTAGAGACAGTATTGAATACAGAAGTAGTTCCCAAGCCATGACCACCATAGATACTAGAGACAGTATTGAATACAGAAGTGGTTCCCAAGCCATGACCACCATAGATACTAGAGACAGTATTGAATACAGAAGTAGTTCCCAAGCCATGACCACCATAGATACTAGAGACAGTATTGAATACAGAAGTAGTTCCCAAGCCATGACCACCATAGATACTAGAGACAGTATTGAATACAGAAGTAGTTCCCAAGCCATGACCACCATAGATACTAGAGACAGTATTGAATACAGAAGTAGTTCCCAAGCCATGACCACCATAGATACTAGAGACAGTATTGAATACAGAAGTGGTTCTCAAGCCATGACCACCATAGATACTAGAGACAGTATTGAATACAGAAGTAGTTCCCAAGCCATGACCACCATAGATACTAGAGACAGTATTGAATACAGAAGTAGTTCCCAAGCCATGACCACCATAGATACTAGAGACAGTATTGAATACAGAAGTAGTTCCCAAGCCATGACCACCATAGATACTAGAGACAGTATTGAATACAGAAGTAGTTCCCAAGCCATGACCACCATAGATACTAGAGACAGTATTGAATACAGAAGTAGTTCCCAAGCCATGACCACCATAGATACTAGAGACAGTATTGAATACAGAAGTAGTTCCCAAGCCATGACCACCATAGATACTAGAGACAGTATTGAATACAGAAGTAGTTCCCAAGCCATGACCACCATAGATACTAGAGACAGTATTGAATACAGAAGTAGTTCCCAAGCCATGACCACCATAGATACTAGAGACAGTATTGAATACAGAAGTAGTTCCCAAGCCATGACCACCATAGATACTAGAGACAGTATTGAATACAGAAGTGGTTCCCAAGCCATGACCACCATAGATACTAGAGACAGTATTGAATACAGAAGTAGTTCCCAAGCCATGACCACCATAGATACTAGAGACAGTATTGAATACAGAAGTGGTTCCCAAGCCATGACCACCATAGATACTAGAGACAGTATTGAATACAGAAGTGGTTCCCAAGCCATGACCACCATAGATACTAGAGACAGTATTGAATACAGAAGTGGTTCCCAAGCCATGACCACCATAGATACTAGAGACAGTATTGAATACAGAAGTGGTTCCCAAGCCATGACCACCATAGATACTAGAGACAGTATTGAATACAGAAGTGGTTCCCAAGCCATGACCACCATAGATACTAGAGACAGTATTGAATACAGAAGTAGTTCCCCATGACCATGATACCAAGTTCCCACATGACCACCATAGATACTAGAGACAGTATTGAATACAGAAGTGGTTCCCAAGCCATGACCACCATAGATACTAGAGACAGTATTGAATACAGAAGTAGTTCCCAAGCCATGACCACCATAGATACTAGAGACAGTATTGAATACAGAAGTGGTTCCCAAGCCATGACCACCATAGATACTAGAGACAGTATTGAATACAGAAGTGGTTCCCAAGCCATGACCACCATAGATACTAGAGACAGTATTGAATACAGAAGTGGTTCCCAAGCCATGACCACCATAGATACTAGAGACAGTATTGAATACAGAAGTGGTTCCCAAGCCATGACCACCATAGATACTAGAGACAGTATTGAATACAGAAGTGGTTCCCAAGCCATGACCACCATAGATACTAGAGACAGTATTGAATACAGAAGTGGTTCCCAAGCCATGACCACCATAGATACTAGAGACAGTATTGAATACAGAAGTGGTTCCCAAGCCATGACCACCATAGATACTAGAGACAGTATTGAATACAGAAGTGGTTCCCAAGCCATGACCACCATAGATACTAGAGACAGTATTGAATACAGAAGTGGTTCCCAAGCCATGACCACCATAGATACTAGAGACAGTATTGAATACAGAAGTGGTTCCCAAGCCATGACCACCATAGATACTAGAGACAGTATTGAATACAGAAGTGGTTCCCAAGCCATGACCACCATAGATACTAGAGACAGTATTGAATACAGAAGTGGTTCCCAAGCCATGACCACCATAGATACTAGAGACAGTATTGAATACAGAAGTGGTTCCCAAGCCATGACCACCATAGATACTAGAGACAGTATTGAATACAGAAGTGGTTCCCAAGCCATGACCACCATAGATACTAGAGACAGTATTGAATACAGAAGTGGTTCCCAAGCCATGACCACCATAGATACTAGAGACAGTATTGAATACAGAAGTGGTTCCCAAGCCATGACCACCATAGATACTAGAGACAGTATTGAATACAGAAGTGGTTCCCAAGCCATGACCACCATAGATACTAGAGACAGTATTGAATACAGAAGTAGTTCCCAAGCCATGACCACCATAGATACTAGAGACAGTATTGAATACAGAAGTGGTTCCCAAGCCATGACCACCATAGATACTAGCCCAAGCCATGACCACCATAGATACTAGAGACAGTATTGAATACAGAAGTGGTTCCCAAGCCATGACCACCATAGATACTAGAGACAGTATTGAATACAGAAGTAGTTCCCAAGCCATGACCACCATAGATACTAGAGACAGTATTGAATACAGAAGTAGTTCCCAAGCCATGACCACCATAGATACTAGAGACAGTATTGAATACAGAAGTAGTTCCCAAGCCATGACCACCATAGATACTAGAGACAGTATTGAATACAGAAGTAGTTCCCAAGCCATGACCACCATAGATACTAGAGACAGTATTGAATACAGAAGTAGTTCCCAAGCCATGACCACCATAGATACTAGAGACAGTATTGAATACAGAAGTAGTTCCCAAGCCATGACCACCATAGATACTAGAGACAGTATTGAATACAGAAGTAGTTCCCAAGCCATGACCACCATAGATACTAGAGACAGTATTGAATACAGAAGTAGTTCCCAAGCCATGACCACCATAGATACTAGAGACAGTATTGAATACAGAAGTAGTTCCCAAGCCATGACCACCATAGATACTAGAGACAGTATTGAATACAGAAGTAGTTCCCAAGCCATGACCACCATAGATACTAGAGACAGTATTGAATACAGAAGTAGTTCCCAAGCCATGACCACCATAGATACTAGAGACAGTATTGAATACAGAAGTAGTTCCCAAGCCATGACCACCATAGATACTAGAGACAGTATTGAATACAGAAGTAGTTCCCAAGCCATGACCACCATAGATACTAGAGACAGTATTGAATACAGAAGTAGTTCCCAAGCCATGACCACCATAGATACTAGAGACAGTATTGAATACAGAAGTAGTTCCCAAGCCATGACCACCATAGATACTAGAGACAGTATTGAATACAGAAGTAGTTCCCAAGCCATGACCACCATAGATACTAGAGACAGTATTGAATACAGAAGTGGTTCCCAAGCCATGACCACCATAGATACTAGAGACAGTATTGAATACAGAAGTAGTTCCCAAGCCATGACCACCATAGATACTAGAGACAGTATTGAATACAGAAGTGGTTCCCAAGCCATGACCACCATAGATACTAGAGACAGTATTGAATACAGAAGTAGTTCCCAAGCCATGACCACCATAGATACTAGAGACAGTATTGAATACAGAAGTGGTTCCCAAGCCATGACCACCATAGATACTAGAGACAGTATTGAATACAGAAGTGGTTCCCAAGCCATGACCACCATAGATACTAGAGACAGTATTGAATACAGAAGTGGTTCCCAAGCCATGACCACCATAGATACTAGAGACAGTATTGAATACAGAAGTGGTTCCCAAGCCATGACCACCATAGATACTAGAGACAGTATTGAATACAGAAGTGGTTCCCAAGCCATGACCACCATAGATACTAGAGACAGTATTGAATACAGAAGTGGTTCCCAAGCCATGACCACCATAGATACTAGAGACAGTATTGAATACAGAAGTGGTTCCCAAGCCATGACCACCATAGATACTAGAGACAGTATTGAATACAGAAGTGGTTCCCAAGCCATGACCACCATAGATACTAGAGACAGTATTGAATACAGAAGTGGTTCCAAGCCATGACCACCATAGATACTAGAGACAGTATTGAATACAGAAGTGGTTCCCAAGCCATGACCACCATAGATACTAGAGACAGTATTGAATACAGAAGTGGTTCCCAAGCCATGACCACCATAGATACTAGAGACAGTATTGAATACAGAAGTGGTTCCCAAGCCATGACCACCATAGATACTAGAGACAGTATTGAATACAGAAGTGGTTCCCAAGCCATGACCACCATAGATACTAGAGACAGTATTGAATACAGAAGTAGTTCCCAAGCCATGACCACCATAGATACTAGAGACAGTATTGAATACAGAAGTAGTTCCCAAGCCATGACCACCATAGATACTAGAGACAGTATTGAATACAGAAGTAGTTCCCAAGCCATGACCACCATAGATACTAGAGACAGTATTGAATACAGAAGTGGTTCCCAAGCCATGACCACCATAGATACTAGAGACAGTATTGAATACAGAAGTGGTTCCCAAGCCATGACCACCATAGATACTAGAGACAGTATTGAATACAGAAGTGGTTCCCAAGCCATGACCACCATAGATACTAGAGACAGTATTGAATACAGAAGTAGTTCCCAAGCCATGACCACCATAGATACTAGAGACAGTATTGAATACAGAAGTGGTTCCCAAGCCATGACCACCATAGATACTAGAGACAGTATTGAATACAGAAGTAGTTCCCAAGCCATGACCACCATAGATACTAGAGACAGTATTGAATACAGAAGTAGTTCCCAAGCCATGACCACCATAGATACTAGAGACAGTATTGAATACAGAAGTAGTTCCCAAGCCATGACCACCATAGATACTAGAGACAGTATTGAATACAGAAGTAGTTCCCAAGCCATGACCACCATAGATACTAGAGACAGTATTGAATACAGAAGTAGTTCCCAAGCCATGACCACCATAGATACTAGAGACAGTATTGAATACAGAAGTAGTTCCCAAGCCATGACCACCATAGATACTAGAGACAGTATTGAATACAGAAGTAGTTCCCAAGCCATGACCACCATAGATACTAGAGACAGTATTGAATACAGAAGTAGTTCCCAAGCCATGACCACCATAGATACTAGAGACAGTATTGAATACAGAAGTAGTTCCCAAGCCATGACCACCATAGATACTAGAGACAGTATTGAATACAGAAGTAGTTCCCAAGCCATGACCACCATAGATACTAGAGACAGTATTGAATACAGAAGTAGTTCCCAAGCCATGACCACCATAGATACTAGAGACAGTATTGAATACAGAAGTAGTTCCCAAGCCATGACCACCATAGATACTAGAGACAGTATTGAATACAGAAGTAGTTCCCAAGCCATGACCACCATAGATACTAGAGACAGTATTGAATACAGAAGTAGTTCCCAAGCCATGACCACCATAGATACTAGAGACAGTATTGAATACAGAAGTGGTTCCCAAGCCATGACCACCATAGATACTAGAGACAGTATTGAATACAGAAGTAGTTCCCAAGCCATGACCACCATAGATACTAGAGACAGTATTGAATACAGAAGTAGTTCCCAAGCCATGACCACCATAGATACTAGAGACAGTATTGAATACAGAAGTAGTTCCCAAGCCATGACCACCATAGATACTAGAGACAGTATTGAATACAGAAGTGGTTCCCAAGCCATGACCACCATAGATACTAGAGACAGTATTGAATACAGAAGTAGTTCCCAAGCCATGACCACCATAGATACTAGAGACAGTATTGAATACAGAAGTGGTTCCCAAGCCATGACCACCATAGATACTAGAGACAGTATTGAATACAGAAGTAGTTCCCAAGCCATGACCACCATAGATACTAGAGACAGTATTGAATACAGAAGTAGTTCCCAAGCCATGACCACCATAGATACTAGAGACAGTATTGAATACAGAAGTAGTTCCCAAGCCATGACCACCATAGATACTAGAGACAGTATTGAATACAGAAGTAGTTCCCAAGCCATGACCACCATAGATACTAGAGACAGTATTGAGTAAAGAAGTAGTTCCCAAGCCATGACCACCATAGATACTAGAGACAGTATTGAATACAGAAGTAGTTCCCAGCCATGACCACCATAGATACTAGAGACAGTATTGAATACAGAAGTGGTTCTCAAGCCATGACCACCATAGATACTAGAGACAGTATTGAATACAGAAGTAGTTCCCAAGCCATGACCACCATAGATACTAGAGACAGTATTGAATACAGAAGTGGTTCCCAAGCCATGACCACCATAGATACTAGAGACAGTATTGAATACAGAAGTAGTTCCCAAGCCATGACCACCATAGATACTAGAGACAGTATTGAATACAGAAGTGGTTCCCAAGCCATGACCACCATAGATACTAGAGACAGTATTGAATACAGAAGTAGTTCCCAAGCCATGACCACCATAGATACTAGAGACAGTATTGAATACAGAAGTGGTTCCCAAGCCATGACCACCATAGATACTAGAGACAGTATTGAATACAGAAGTAGTTCCCAAGCCATGACCACCATAGATACTAGAGACAGTATTGAATACAGAAGTGGTTCCCAAGCCATGACCACCATAGATACTAGAGACAGTATTGAATACAGAAGTGGTTCCCAAGCCATGACCACCATAGATACTAGCCCAAGCCATGACCACCATAGATACTAGAGACAGTATTGAATACAGAAGTGGTTCCCAAGCCATGACCACCATAGATACTAGAGACAGTATTGAATACAGAAGTGGTTCCCAAGCCATGACCACCATAGATACTAGAGACAGTATTGAATACAGAAGTGGTTCCCAAGCCATGACCACCATAGATACTAGAGACAGTATTGAATACAGAAGTGGTTCCCAAGCCATGACCACCATAGATACTAGAGACAGTATTGAATACAGAAGTGGTTCCCAAGCCATGACCACCATAGATACTAGAGACAGTATTGAATACAGAAGTGGTTCCCAAGCCATGACCACCATAGATACTAGAGACAGTATTGAATACAGAAGTGGTTCCCAAGCCATGACCACCATAGATACTAGAGACAGTATTGAATACAGAAGTGGTTCCCAAGCCATGACCACCATAGATACTAGAGACAGTATTGAATACAGAAGTGGTTCCCAAGCCATGACCACCATAGATACTAGAGACAGTATTGAATACAGAAGTGGTTCCCAAGCCATGACCACCATAGATACTAGAGACAGTATTGAATACTAGAGACAGTATTGAATACAGAAGTGGTTCCCAAGCCATGACCACCATAGATACTAGAGACAGTATTGAATACAGAAGTGGTTCCCAAGCCATGACCACCATAGATACTAGAGACAGTATTGAATACAGAAGTGGTTCCCAAGCCATGACCACCATAGATACTAGAGACAGTATTGAATACAGAAGTGGTTCCCAAGCCATGACCACCATAGATACTAGAGACAGTATTGAATACAGAAGTGGTTCCCAAGCCATGACCACCATAGATACTAGAGACAGTATTGAATACAGAAGTGGTTCCCAAGCCATGACCACCATAGATACTAGAGACAGTATTGAATACAGAAGTGGTTCCCAAGCCATGACCACCATAGATACTAGAGACAGTATTGAATACAGAAGTGGTTCCCAAGCCATGACCACCATAGATACTAGAGACAGTATTGAATACAGAAGTGGTTCCCAAGCCATGACCACCATAGATACTAGAGACAGTATTGAATACAGAAGTGGTTCCCAAGCCATGACCACCATAGATACTAGAGACAGTATTGAATACAGAAGTGGTTCCCAAGCCATGACCACCATAGATACTAGAGACAGTATTGAATACAGAAGTGGTTCCCAAGCCATGACCACCATAGATACTAGAGACAGTATTGAATACAGAAGTGGTTCCCAAGCCATGACCACCATAGATACTAGAGACAGTATTGAATACAGAAGTGGTTCCCAAGCCATGACCACCATAGATACTAGAGACAGTAGACAGTATTAGAATACAGTAGTGAATACAGAAGTAGTTCCCAAGCCATGACCACCATAGATACTAGAGACAGTATTGAATACAGAAGTAGTTCCCAAGCCATGACCACCATAGATACTAGAGACAGTATTGAATACAGAAGTAGTTCCCAAGCCATGACCACCATAGATACTAGAGACAGTATTGAATACAGAAGTAGTTCCCAAGCCATGACCACCATAGATACTAGAGACAGTATTGAATACAGAAGTAGTTCCCAAGCCATGACCACCATAGATACTAGAGACAGTATTGAATACAGAAGTAGTTCCCAAGCCATGACCACCATAGATACTAGAGACAGTATTGAATACAGAAGTAGTTCCCAAGCCATGACCACCATAGATACTAGAGACAGTATTGAATACAGAAGTAGTTCCCAAGCCATGACCACCATAGATACTAGAGACAGTATTGAATACAGAGATACTAGAGACAGTATTGAATACAGAAGTAGTTCCCAAGCCATGACCACCATAGATACTAGAGACAGTATTGAATACAGAAGTAGTTCCCAAGCCATGACCACCATAGATACTAGAGACAGTATTGAATACAGAAGTAGTTCCCAAGCCATGACCACCATAGATACTAGAGACAGTGAATTGTTCCCAAGCCATGACCACCAATACAGAATACAGAAGTAGTTCCCAAGCCATGACCACCATAGATACTAGAGACAGTATTGAATACAGAAGTAGTTCCCAAGCCATGACCACCATAGATACTAGAGACAGTATTGAATACAGAAGTAGTTCCCAAGCCATGACCACCATAGATACTAGAGACAGTATTGAATACAGAAGTAGTTCCCAAGCCATGACCACCATAGATACTAGAGACAGTATTGAATACAGAAGTAGTTCCCAAGCCATGACCACCATAGATACTAGAGACAGTATTGAATACAGAAGTAGTTCCCAAGCCATGACCACCATAGATACTAGAGACAGTATTGAATACAGAAGTAGTTCCCAAGCCATGACCACCATAGATACTAGAGACAGTATTGAATACAGAAGTAGTTCCCAAGCCATGACCACCATAGATACTAGAGACAGTATTGAATACAGAAGTAGTTCCCAAGCCATGACCACCATAGATACTAGAGACAGCCATGACCACCATAGATACTAGAGACAGTATTGAATACAGAAGTAGTTCCCAAGCCATGACCACCATAGATACTAGAGACAGTATTGAATACAGAAGTAGTTCCCAAGCCATGACCACCATAGATACTAGAGACAGTATTGAATACAGAAGTAGTTCCCAAGCCATGACCACCATAGATACTAGAGACAGTATTGAATACAGAAGTGGTTCCCAAGCCATGACCACCATAGATACTAGAGACAGTATTGAATACAGAAGTGGTTCCCAAGCCATGACCACCATAGATACTAGAGACAGTATTGAATACAGAAGTGGTTCCCAAGCCATGACCACCATAGATACTAGAGACAGTATTGAATACAGAAGTGGTTCCCAAGCCATGACCACCATAGATACTAGAGACAGTATTGAATACAGAAGTGGTTCACAAGCAGTGGTTCTCAAGCCATGACCACCATAGATACTAGAGACAGTATTGAATACAGAAAGTCCCAAGTTCCCAAGACAGTATTGAGAATACCATGGACCACCATAGAAACTAGAGACAGTATTGAATACAGAAGTGGTTCCCAAGCCATGACCACCATAGATACTAGAGACAGTATTGAATACAGAAGTGGTCCCAAGCCATGACCACCATAGATACTAGAGACAGTATTGAATACAGAAGTGGTTCCCAAGCCATGACCACCATAGATACTAGAGACAGTATTGAATACAGAAGTGGTTCCCAAGCCATGACCACCATAGATACTAGAGACAGTATTGAATACAGAAGTGGTTCCCAAGCCATGACCACCATAGATACTAGAGACAGTATTGAATACAGAAGTGGTTCCCAAGCCATGACCACCATAGATACTAGAGACAGTATTGAATACAGAAGTAGTTCCCAAGCCATGACCACCATAGATACTAGAGACAGTATTGAATACAGAAGTGGTTCCCAAGCCATGACCACCATAGATACTAGAGACAGTATTGAATACAGAAGTGGTTCCCAAGCCATGACCACCATAGATACTAGAGACAGTATTGAATACAGAAGTGGTTCTCAAACTATGACCACCATAGATACTAGAGACAGTATTGAATACAGAAGTGGTTCCCAAGCCATGACCACCATAGATACTAGAGACAGTATTGAATACAGAAGTAGTTCCCAAGCCATGACCACCATAGATAGTTTCCAAACAGAGACAGACCACCATTGATACAGAAGTATTGAATACAAGCCATGACCACCATATATACTAGAGACAGTATTGAATACAGAAGTGGTTCCCAAGCCATGACCACCATAGATAC
>JAMPIV010013816.1:0-47500 GCA_024509875.1 Oreohelix idahoensis
GGACCCCCCGTTTTTTAACAAGGCTTGCGTTCTGGCTCCAACCTTGCTTCGGGAAAAATTCTACTTTGCCTTACTTTGAAACATGCAATTCAGAGATGCAGTAAGGAATATGCTTTTACACTAGGTCAGATGGGCTCGTGTGTTCAATCTAGCAAGGCATAAATAAAAAATCAGATGGGTCACTATTAGAGTACGTATCAAACAAGTGATTTGGGTTCACTGTCTTCTTACTAAACTAGCAATAAAACCCGTTCAAAACTTGACGGGTTTTTGTAATTTATCGTGTGCTGTTTCCGTTCCCGGTAATGAGCATGATAGAAGTACATATTCTTAGGAGTGATTTTGTTTCTTTCTTTCCATTTCCACAGTTCAATTCAAACTGTTTCATGAACACCATCATTTGAAAGCTCTTTTTCATTGTTGATTTGTAACGTATTTTCAGGGAGAGGTACATAATAGAAATAATACAATTTTTCAACCCGGTTGCATTCCTCAGCTGTGGCCAACGGTACCACACGGTGAGGAATTATGTTATTTTTAGATTCAATTTAAAACTTCTTTGATGACAAACATTTCGTGTAAAAAGTGCGTGGATTGTTTTCAAAGAGTGCTTCCCTGATTAATAAGATGGTTTTAACAAAAACTTTCAAGTTTTCATGATTTGTATGTACATCGGGTTGTGCACACCAATTTTTACGCACTTTTCCTTTGTGGAGCGCAACAAAATTTCGTGAAAGAATTAAATAAAAAAAAATATAAATAAATTTATAAAGTATTTGTTTTATATTAACACCCATGCCGCGCAAGTTTCACGCTGTGCGTTGCGCACTTTTTTTTTTTCTGGCGCGAGTTACTATTTTGAGTGAGACAGACCGACTAACATACATCATTAATTATGTAAGTTGGGATGTGGAAAGTGCAGTACTTTAGTTCTCTGTATTACTATGCTGAAGGCTACTGAGCACTTTCTTGAAAGTGATTGGTAAAATTGAGCGATGAATGGTTTTCCCTTCATGTCTGGCAGTGGAGTTTTCTTGCTTTGATTTTTGCCAGCAAACCAAAGAGTTATGATGAGCTGATGCAGTCAAAGCCAATAGGAGCTCGAGCGATGAATCGCTTCACTCTTCAAAGGACTTTGGCCTCACAAAAGAAACAAATACAAGCTAGGATGTTGGTGCTGCACCAGTTATCATTATCGAAAACTATGAATTGGCAGCGGTTGCACTTCATATACCTGGTCTCTACCAATTCTCTGGACATAGAAGTTGACAGCCGCATAGGCAAAGCTGCAGCTACATTACCAGCCTCACATCACGTGTTTGAGGAAACCAAACTCACAACGACGAAAACCAAACTTGCAGTAAATAACGCCTGCATCAACAGCACACTTTCTATATGGCATCGAGACATGGACATCCTATGCTAAAGCAAGAAAGGCTAATTATCTTCTATTACGGTTACACGACATCCTCGGCATTTCGTGGAAAGGAGGCCTAAGTCAGTCTTTGTGATCGTATATTAGTGGATTGGTTAGTGGTAGACAGTGGTGTGTGAATGATGTGATCAAAATTTCAACCTACAACGCCTTGAGCAATGAATTACAGAATACGACACGAAACTGAGGTACTCACTGGAAGACAGTCTCTTTTGAAAAGGTTAAAACTGTTCTTTAATTTGGTTACCAATTTACAAGTTTCCCTGCTTCATAATCTGACAAGTATCGTTCTAACATTGGACCGTCATTTCTTAGACAGAGTTAACTTTCGGGATCGTCTTGCAAAAACGTTCCCAATTCATTGTCTGACCTTCGTAGACCCTTTTTTATGACTTCCTTGCATTCTAACGCTCTTTCTTAAAACGGACTCACCCATTTTACTTATTTTCCTGCTTGACCAAACCTTTGTAGTACTTCACTGTAAGCTAGATGGTCATAACAGTTGTGATTACAATTGTTGGTTTTCTCTCAAAGTTCCTTCATTCCCTTGATTTGACTCTTCTCCTTGGGATGAAAAGAAGCCCCCTTCCAGTTCAGTGGTCATCTTGAAAAACGCTCTCTGTGTGACTGTGACGTCAACCTAGTTGTTCCGTATGACGTCGTTGGTCTCCCGAATCCTTTCCCGTAACTCGTTTCGAGAGTATTTATTTACTTCTTCCTAGTCGGTCCATTATCCTCTTATTTTACGTCATTTTAACTTGTATGTCACTGCTCCTGTGACATTTTCACCCCAGGGTCCCTCAAAAAGTAAATGATGCTTCAAAGCATCATTCCTCTCCAGTCCTATCTCCCCCGGGTCCATAAAACGATCCCCTTCCAACTAACTCATAACTAACTAAAATACTGAACTAATTCCTTAAAATTTCCTAATACTTATGAGTAACAACATGTTAACTTCTTAATATTTCATTTACATATACAGGATTACCACAATATTCAACCTTAAAATTTTATATACAACCTTTAACACTCTCCCACGGCTCAGCCCTCAGCTTACTCTCGTCTCTCCATATAACCGTGGCTCAGCCTTTCAACTTATACTCGTTTCTCCCCAATGACTGGTATTTCTACTAATAACAAGACCCTCGCAGGTCTTCCCTCTCGTCTTGCTTCTTAATTCCATAGTACCTGTCGTTCCGCCACTACATCCATGACACACCCCTTGTTCTGCCGTGATGCATTATAGTTTTCCCCAACTACAGCATCACGCATAAGTCCGTTTGGACTCTATTTACCCCCTTATACAAGAATTAGCTATCGCCTCCATCTTGTACTTATAACTGCTATAAGCAGCCTTCACGGATTCTCCCGTTTTCCTCTTTTCTTTCTTGCTCCTGTCTGCTATCTCATTACATTCTCTATGTCTCTTCCACAATTTTACTTTACTTCCTGGGTTCGGAGAAGCCTTCGCCTCACAAGTCTCAACAAGACTCTATCACTCTCCGCAACATCTCGGTGCCCCCGCACTACTTCTTAAACTCGTTCCCTTTTGGAACTATCTCTCACAATTTCTTCCTTACCTTCTGGTTTTAGGAGAAACCTATCTCCTAACAAGTCTCCACCAGACTTTTAATAATCACTGCATCATCTCTGCACTCTGCACTACCTCTTAATCTTGTTCCCTCTCTGGAGCTATTTCTTTCTCATGATCCTCTCAGCCATTTCTTTATGCTCGCCATCTCTCATGGCTCTTACTACCTCACCGTCTAATCTCTCAATTTCTTACTCTTGATTTCGCCAATTCTTATGGCTCTTCTTCTTCTCACATAATAATCCTCGCCAATCTTCCATGGCCTTAACCTACCTTTTTATCATTATCTCCTATATTTTCATCATCTCCGCCTCTCTACTTCACCTATTCATGACTCCACTATTTCGCTATAGTGACCTCCTTGTCCCTATGCCCTTCCCACGAAATTTGTTTAGCAATTTCTATATTTGCTTCTTCCTTTATTTCTCTGACTTCGATCACAATTTGCTTGCTCTATCCTTCTCTGTCGTCTCACAATCTTTTCGTCATCTACCATTTTTGTCAGAACTATATCTACTTCATCTCTTGTTCCAGGAAAGTGTGTATGATACTTCCCTTCCAGCATCCGCCATACTACGGATCTACAGAGGTTAAAAATCAGGCTGTGTTATGATGGCCTGTATCACCCTCTCCAGCTCCACCATGCTTGGTTCATCCACTTCAATTATTTTCTCCCTCTTGTCATTTCCCTCTTCTCCCACTTCTTCTCTCAATTTTTCCACCATTTCGCATCTCTCCGTGGACCATACTTTCCTCAGGTGACTCTTTTTATTTCTACCTCTTACATTTTCTTCCGTGTCCTCGTCCTCTGAAAATTCTAAATGATCTTCCTCTGAATAACTTGACTCCGAATCAGAGAACACGTCTCTATCCACTATTTTGATTCCCCAGTAATTAAGTTCCTCCATTACTCTCATTACCAGCCTGCGAATTTCTTCTTTTCTTTCTGATAAGTCTGTATCAAACTTTCTCTCCAGAAATTTCTGAACATACTTTAGTACTACGGTGTCGGGTTTAGCTCCTCTCATTTCGTCGTTTATTGCTTTCTTCATCTTCTCCAATGCTTGGCTTAGCTACCTTGCTTAATTTTCTTCTTCTCTTCTAAGCTTCTGTTAACTCTCTTTACTTCCCTTCTCTACTTCCCGCTCTCTAATTTTTGCGTCGTTATAGGCACAATGTACTGCTAACTCTTTCCTCGTCCTCTCTCTTCTACTAACCATTTTCTGAATTCCTCTCAAACTCTCTTCGTTCTTATTCTTTCTATCGTTATATCGCCTTCTGCGTTAGGTGTTTCTCTAGTATCCTTAGTTGCCTACCTCCACCTTGTTCTTCCTCGCTTCTAATTCTGCAAATTCCTTCTCGATATCTGCACACAATGCAGTTACCCTCTTCAACTTCTGTCATATATACACACTGTTAGCTGTCATTCCTTCTTTTCCTCATCTCCGATTGAAATCTTTTTTTTCGCCTCTCAACCTTGTGAAACGTCTTTCATAATCTGATGAATCATCCGACGATGCATCAATCTTGTCATTATTCTCTCGTGCACCTGAAATGCCAAACACTTCCTGTGTTTCCGAGGTCCCTTCTGTCTGATTCAACCAAAAGTCTTGACGGGATATCCTTGTGGTTTTCTGTTTAACCGTGGTCCCTTCTGATCCCGTATATTCTCATCCTCTTCCTCTTTGTCCGTCAGAAACCTCCTCTTATCAATTCCATCATCAACGGAATATCATCCTCGCTCTCCCAATCACCTGTCTGAAATCTCTTTCTTTATATTCCATCAACGGAATATCATCTTCACTCTCCCAATCATCCTTTCTTCCTTCGACCTCTCTTGATTTACTATTCATGGTGCTCTTTATTTTCCTTTCTCTTTTCTGTTTCAGAATTTGTTTTGTGCTTGGTTCTTACCAGTTTCTATTCCTACTTTAGTATTTAGATTACAAAAAGGGTTTTCCATCAACGAATAATCTTCTGGATTCCTTACTTCAATATCGATATCCGGTGTTGTTACAAGGGTGGCTCTCCTCCCTTGCTTTTCTCTCTCTCCCGTACTAAGTTTACCAACCTCGATCCATGGTCTGTAGTCATCCCTTCGTAGTTGTTTACATCTTTTGTTATTCTGTTTATTAATAAGTTCAGACACTAAGTCCGTCTCTTCCGTCTGAGTTGCAACTGTGTTTGTTTTCTTTTCTACCTTAGTCTTATTATCATCAAGTTTTCTTTTCAAGTTCAACTTTGGTCTCTCTCTCATACAATTGATCTCCGCTCCATTATTAATCTCACTGTTCGTTGTTCCTTTCATTGTACACAGTTGTATCTTGGCACAGTGTCCATTTTCTGTCTTAACATTTAAATCATTTACTTCGAAAAACCTTCCACTCTTTATCTCTTGAAGGAAATTTCGTACCGCTATTCTGTTGCGTCTCTTACTTAAGGGTTCCCAGTGTTTCCCTCTATACGTCTCAATTTTTTGACGTAAACTACTTTGTCGGTTTTCGATGCTCCATCTTTCCAGGGCATTAGTAATATGTAGGAGGGCCACTGTATTTGGATCCATCCTAGGTTCCTCTGCCATTTTCTACCTGCTCCACTTTGTATTCTTAGTCGGTTAACTTGAATGTTAATTATAATTTGACTTACCAAAATACAATTTACCCACTCAACCCAAATAAATTGTCATAAATTAATTCTGGATAATCACGCAGTGGTATTAATATAACGATAGTTCTTCTCTGGCATGCAGCTGCCTGTAAGTTCACTGGTTCAACAACCGAAAGGTTCGTGATCCCGAATATGATGAATAGGTTTGTCCGTCGGCAATGTCAGGGTTTTAACATCTGGAGCCTTAAGTACGTTCAGTTGTCTGGCAATTTTCACGGTTTCGACATCTGCAATCTTGAGTGCGTTTGACTGTCTGGCAATTTTCACGGTTTCGACATCTGTAATCTTGAGTGCGTTTGACTGTCTGGCAATTTTCACGGTTTCGACATCTGTAATCTTGAGTACGTTCGGCTGTCTGGCAATTTCACGGTTTCGACATCAGCAATCTTGAGTACGTTCAGTTGTCTGGCAATTTCACGGTTTCGACATCAGTAATCTTGAGTACGTTCGGCTGTCTGACAATTTTCACGGTTTCGACATCTGTAATCTTGAGCACGTTTGACTGTTTGGCAATTTTCACGGTTTCGACATCTGTAATCTTGAGCACGTTCGGTTGTCTGTCAATTTTCACGGTTTCGACATCTGTGATCTTGAGCACGTTCGGTTGTCTGACAATTTTCACGGGTTTGACATCAGTAATCTGGAGTACGTTCGATTGTCTGAAAATTTTCACGGTTTCGGCATCTGTAATCTTGAGTACGTTCGATTGTCTGGCAATTTCACGGTTCCGACATCTGTAATCTTGAGTACGTTCGATTGTCTGGAAATTTCACGGTTTCGTCATCTGCAATCTTGAGTGCGTTTGACTGTCTGGCAATTTTCACGGTTTCGACATCTGTAATCTTGAGTACGTTCGGCTGTCTGACAATTTTCACGGTTTCGACATCAGAGATCTTGAGTACGTTCGATCGTCTGGCAATTTCACGGTTCCGACATCTGTAATCTTGAGTACGTTCGGCTGTTTGGCAATTTTCACGGTTTCGACATCTGTAATCTTGAGTACGGTACGTTCAGTTGTCTGTCAATTTTCACGGTTTCGACATCAGTAATCTTGAATACGTTCGGCTGTCTGACAATTTTCACGGTTTCGACATCAGTAATCTTGAGCACGTTTGACTGTTTGGCAATTTTCACGGTTTCGACATCTGTAAAGTTCATGAATCCTGAATATGACGAATATGTTCGTCTGTCGGCAATTTCACGGTTTCGACCTCTGGAAAGTTCATAAATCCTGAATATGTTATGACGAATATGTTCGTCTGTCGGCAATTTCACGGTTTCGACCTCTGGAAAGTTCATAAATCCTGAATATGTTATGACGAATATGTTTGTCTGTCGGCAATTTCACGGTTTCGACCTCTGGAAAGTTCATAAATCCTGAATATGTTATGACGAATATGTTTGTCTGTCGGCAATTTCACGGGTTTGACATCTGTAAAGTTCATGAATCCTGAATATGACGAATATGTTTGACTGTCAGCAATTTCACGGTTTCGACCTCTGGAAAGTTCATAAATCCTGAATATGTTATGACGAATATGTTTGTCTGTCGGCAATTTCACGGGTTTGACATCTGTAAAGTTCATGAATCCTGGTCGCGGCAACCACTTCATCACCACGTGTCACAGCTTGTGGTTGCCGTCATCACATCTGAATCCTGGTTAAACGGCACCACTTCACCTTTCACCACATGTCACAGCGTAGTTTTCGTATTCGTCTATCTGTGTGTTACCACAATGTAACAACCTACTCTGGTTGGCCTAAGTCTTTGTGATCGTAATAGTGGAGTGGTTAGTGGTAGACAGTGGTGTGTGAATGATGAGACAAATTTCAACCTCAACGCCTTGAGTAATGAATTCAGAATACGACACGAACTGAGGTACTCACTGGAAGACAGTCTCTTTTGAAAGGCTAAAACAGTTCTTTAATATGGTTCCAATTTACAAGTTTCCCTGCTTCATAATCTGACAAGTATCGTTCTAACATTGGACCGTCATTTCTTAGACAGAGTTAACTTTCGGGATCGTCTTGCAAAAACGTTCCCAATTCATTGTCTGACCTTCGAGGACCTTTTTTATGACTTCCTTGCATTCTATCGCTCTTCTTTAAAACGGACTCACCCATTTTACTTATTTTCCTGCTTGACCAAACCTTTGTAGTACTTCACTGTGAGCTACTTGGTCATAACAGTTGTGATTACAATTGTTGGTTTTCTCTCAAAGTTCCTTCATTCCCTTGATTTGACTCTTCTCCCTGGGATGAAAAGAAGCGTCCTTCCAGTTCAGTGGTCATCTTGAAAACCGCTCTGTGTGTGACTGTGACGTCAACCTAGTTGTTCCGTATGACGTCGTTGGTCTCCCGAATCCTTTTCCGTAACTCGCATCGAGAGTATTTATTTACTTCTTCCTAGTCGGTCCATTATTCTCTTATTTTACGTCATTTTAACTTGTATGTCACTGCTCCTTGATCCTCCCTGGTTTCTGGATTTACGTCGTGCCCTCGTGCCTCTGGTGCACACCTTTGAATCTCAGCTGCCAGGTGTCCGAAAAAAATGTTTCGGGATGCGACCATCTTCCATGCGGCGGAGACGGCAAGCTAGCGTAGTCTGCGCTGTCTAAGCAGTGTATACATTTGAAGGATCGACATTTGTCTTTCCACGAAATGCCGAGGAGGTCGTGTAACCGTAGATAGAAGATAATTAGCCTTTCTTATCATAGTAATACAGAGAACAAAGTACTGCACTTTCCACATCCCAACTAACATAATTAATGATGTATGTTCGTCGGTCTGTCTCACTCACTACTGAGCACTTTCTTGAAAGTGATGGTAAATTGAGCGATGAATGGTTTCCCTTCATGTCTGGCAGTGGAGTTTTCTTGCTTTGATTTTGCAGCAAACCAAAGAGTTATGATGAGCTGATGCAGTCAAAGCCAATAGGAGCTCGAGCGATGAATCGCTTCACTCTTCAAGGACTTTGGCCTCACAAAAGAAAACAAATACAAGCTAGGATATTGGTGCTGCACCAGTTATCATTATCGAAAACTATGAATTGGCAGCGGTGCACTTCATATACCTGGTCTCTACCAATTCTCTGGACATAGAAGTTGACAGCCGCATAGGCAAAGCTGCAGCTACATTACCAGCCTCACATCACGTGTTTGAGGAAACCAAACTCACAACGAAAACCAAACTTGCAGTAAATAACGCCTGCATCAACAGCACACTTCTATATGGCATCGAGACATGGACATCCTATGCTAAGCAAGAAAGGCTAATTATCTTCTATCTACGGTTACACGACATCCTCGGCATTTCGTGGAAAGACAAATGTCGATCCTTCAAATGTATACACTGCTTAGACAGCGCAGACTACGCTAGCTTGCCGTCTCCGCCGCATGGAAGATGGTCGCATCCCGAAACATTTTTTTCGGACACCTGGCAGCTGAGATTCAAAGGTGTGCACCAGAGGCCCGAGGGCACGACGTAAATCCAGAAACCAGGGAGGATCAAGTTGCCGATCGCACCGTGGCGCTGCTATCTACGGCGCTACGTCAGACTGGGCGAAAAGAAGCACACAACAAGTAGAAGAGAGGAGAAAACGAAAATGGAAAATTTGGAAAAAGATTGGTAAAGGAAGATGGAAAGCTACCTCAGCCTGAAGCAAGCATACGTTTCGAGGAGGCAAAGAAATATATCAGAATTAGAAGCAAATGTGATGAAGAGCATCCAGGTCACACACAAAATTGTTATTGTTATTGTTAATCAGAATCGACTTCATTGCACTCTATAGGTGCTCACTCTCCGCAGCAAATGTCGAAGGGTATTAATGCTAATTGTTCCTGTTGCAAACACGGCGGATGCGTCCTCTCATACGTCCATCCCTGCTGGTCTTACGTTTAAAGCAGGATTCCAGCAATCTTAGCCTTGATGATTCATCGATTGAATTCTATAATAGACGAACATGAATCGCCCTCAGTATTTCTTCCTTATCCATGGCCAATGCACCATTTATATGGCTTTTGAAGCTAGTCTGTCAGCTCTTTCATTGCCACGTACCCGGGCATGATCTGAGGACAGTAGATCCATATCAGTTCTTGAAGATTCGATGCTTCTATTGAGGCAGCAATCCAAGCATGTGCCGCATCACAATAGGGTGTCTCACGTGCAGCCTAAGACTATACACATCCCTTTGTTTTGAATGCATTCCAGTCGTTCAATACTTTTTGTATTATAGCCGCTCGTTGATTGGCGCTCAGCAGGTCCAGTGTTTAAGTTGTCACAGGAAAAGTTTCCGGTTTCTGTTTCAGTATGGCGCACGCATTTTAATCGTTACAATTTTGAAACACTGTTTAGCTCTTCATGTGTTGCCTTATATCTAAGTAATCTAAGTAAAAATCTTCAACTTCAGGAAGAATCAAGACAGCACAAAATGGCTTTACATCGCCATTATAGACCTCACAAAAGCATTTGAACTGGTTAGTAGGGATGTTTTTAAAAAATCCGTCTGAATTGCCCCACTAAATTGCTGGATAGGAACTGCATTCCATTACGGGAACAGGTCAATCTGCTGAAAGCACATGAGAGCCTCCGACCCCTTCTTTTGCCATACTATTAAGACTTGCAATCGGAGATGCAGCTGAAGGAATATGCCTTCAACACTAGACGGCCGACAGTTTAACCTCGTAGGAACAAAAAACCAAATTAAGGTCACTGTTACTTGTCGCTGATAACAGAAGGATCACTTAATGTCAGAGCTTCAGAGCTCGATGAACCCCTTGAATTAAACATACAAGGACTTCAGCCTCACAATGTCTAAAGAAAACAAATGTGCTAGGTTAGGATGTGAATGTTGCACCGGTTACAACTATCTATAACTATGAATTGGCGGTGCAAACTTCACATACCTGAGGCCTACCGTTAACAAACTCTCTGGACACAGAAAACAGCCGAATTTGCAAAGCCATAGCCACCTTTGCTAGTCTCACTAAGCGCGAGGAAGACAAAAAATGCAATCGTGAGATAAAAAATTCCTGACACGGGTTGGTGAGCTTAAGAAGCTGTACACTTGGCGAGTGAAACCAAACCATGGATTGCAGCATGGTCAACAGCAGCTGTCAAATCTCGACAAAAATAGAACGAACAATGCAAATCATAACTGGGGACAAGAAGTCCACATTTTGGAAACGATTACACACCTACAGTCAATTGAGGATATCAGATCAGCAGGAAGCCAAGAAATTTAGGAAATGTACCAGATAATAATGGCATTTCTTAGAGTCACTGGCGCCTTAATGTAGTAAAATCTGTGAGATAATCGCTTATTTCAGTTAGATTTTAGTCCTATGATGAATAAATACACCAGCCCTCAGGTGTCTGACTGGTTTCATCTTCATTGCCAGTAGGGCGATGCCTTTTGTGCAGTGGGAATGCTAAGAAAATGACCCGGCCGTAAAAATCTAACACGCTTTAGTTTCGGTTTCGAAAAACGTTCAATAAACCTTTTAACATCTCGCCGATCTGCTGCACGAAACTGGGGGAGGGGGGAAGGGGGGGAGGGGGGGAAGCTTGAAATTAACGACTTGCCATAACTGTGAGACCAAACTGGCATTTGAATTAACGTAATATGTTAACTTTAACACTAACATTTGTAATAATTCGGACATTTCACTGTAGTAAGAATGAGGCGATTGTAATAATTAACGCAAAGCACTACCAAAGTTTTGAAAAAACCCCTCTTCGTTCTGCACGCGTTCTCTTTAATATATACACGCTTTGGGCAAAGCCAGCAGAGGCAAACACACAGACAATTTTTTATTTCCTCCTAGCGGTATTATTCTGACGTCACTCAAACTAGTTGGTTTATTTGAATAGTGAGGAAAATGTTAGAGACAGGGAGGGAAGATGGCCGACTTGTGTAAAATTTATATTTGACGATTGACAGTGACAAAATTGAAAATCTAAACCATACTGAAACTGACCATAAAAATCATATGGTAGTATAGCTTAGAGTCCCCTGAGCAAAAATATGTTTTTAAAAATATGGTAGTCCAAGTATTAGCCAAGTTATTGAGAAAATACTAAATGTCTACGAACGCTTGACCGGACAGGCTGTTGTTCTTGCTCGTTACACATAACGTTAATGGGGACGCTAATTTAAAAAAAGAGGCATTGTAGTAATTCAAATTCTATTAGTTGGTATAAGAGTATAGGAGTAAAAGGGGAGAGATAGAAAAAATGTAACTAAAACGAAACATCTTTTTCTTTTGGGCATAACTAACGCAGACTGACCAATGGACTAAGAGGCACATAGTTTGTTTGTAATTGTTTTGTTTTTTTTCAAACGAAATTCAAAAAAGATGTAGTAGTGCCTACTTTCATTGGTCGGCTCTAATAGATATTGGCTAAAGGCATAGTGGTCTCGTGGCCATTTGACTAGAAAATTTTATTCAAACACTTACGTTTAGATCAGATGTGATATCTTGTAAAATTAAATACTAATTTACTATCTGGACGGGGCAGAGCAAAACTGAGGCCATATTCTTTGCCAGTCAACGTTATTTGTAACATATTTCTTTGAACTAGTGGTAAGAATGCTTTATGTATTTACATGCTTGATTAAAACAGAAAAAGTCAGATACTGCTGTGGAAAAGTGAAGGACATGCCGGAAGCAAACATTATTGAGTCCTCACATTGAACTGTATTTGACTGTTGCAATGTTTTTGTATTAATATTTTGTATTGGAAATTGTTAGGAAGCCTCTGTGTTCTATGAACACTTTTCAACATGCCTCGAGCGTTTATAAGTTAGAAAAGAAAAAGAAAAGAAAAAAAACATATAAAAGAAGATGTGGTTACTCCACGTTATTGCATTGAAGCAAACTATGTAAAAGTACAGTGGCGTATCTGCCATAGGGACCTGTGGTGTGGTCACAGAAGGGTGTGAGTCATAAATTAGGGGCTGATGCACATGAATGCACAAGAGGCTGACCCCATACCGTCATGTATAGATAGGGATAAGAAGTTGTGATCAGGTTGAAAAGGCCAGGGTGTCTTTTTATTGCAGAGTTTTTATTTCCTGTTACCATCCGGTGACAGGAAACTTGATGAGTGGGTGTAAAGTCTCCATCTTACGTGTGGGTGCTGATCTACATTGTCTCTAAATTGATATACTGACTTATATTCGACCGATCAAGAATCCCAGGTGACAAGTTATCAGCTGGGACCTCTGACATTTCATCCTAAGAAAATAGTTCCTATCAAAATAACATTGAATTATATGGGGCTTGATGTAAACAACAGCTCCTCATAACAAATGACAATCACTAACAACTATTAAAGTTTGATTCTGTGAATACACCTACAGGAACTTTATATTAACATATATTCATAGGACAAAGAGTCCATAATTTTAGTTACAACATTATATGTAAATATATTTCCTCATTTTCAAAGACCTGTCCAAAAGAAGTTGGCGGGACAGGCAGATTAAATTGTAAAAAGAAAAAAAACATTCAAATTTTAAAAGAAAACTTTAACCACCGTCTTATTCATTTTCTTTAGTGAGTTAAAGTATATTGTGTTGATGTTCCATCAACTTCATTTCACCCCTAGACACTAGAGACATCATACACCAGCCACTAGAATCAAATTACGGACTGTGTGAGATCTAGCGAGGTAGCGTTAGGTTCCCTGATCAAAATATCATCATCATTCTTTTATAGTCAGGGACCTACATGTGCTTGACCTCACACAGTTAACACAGACACAACTATCTTTCTTGTTAGGTATAACATCTTAACCTCTCCAGCAAAAATTACATTTGCTACACTTAAAACCAACAGCTTCCGGCAGAGCATGATCCTTGGTTAGTAGCCTAAAACCACCGCTACCAAGCGTGCATATCCGCTTATGTTAAAGGTGTCGGGAGTAAACCCTGAGGATAAATCCGGAATTGCTCTAATGTTGATTTATACATTATTGTGGCAACTCCTGCGGCGTGGATGGTACCCAACTGTATCGGCTACCGCCTTTACTTTGGCTGCGTGGAGACAGGGAACATGCTCACCAAGAACAATTTGTTCTCCTTGGTGACTTCAACGCTAGAGTGGGTGCCAATAATATTTCATCTGGGCAGGTTTGTATTGGCAAGATGAATGACAATGGACAACGGCTCTTGGAGTTGTATCCGTCATGACTGCGTTACCAACACATTCCGACAAAACCCCAGTATGCCACATCTCAGGTCTGTGCTCTTCACGTGCTCGTACCATAGTGCAGACTGTGATACAGATAACTGTTTGGTTTGCTGCAAAATCAGAGGAAGAACACTCCACCGACATGAAGGGAAACCATTCATCGATACCAAGCAAGGTGTCATGACCGATCAATTTACCATGACTCAAGAATGTGTTATTCTTCCTCGTTCATCCTAAAAAGGACTTTGGTTGCGTTGTGTCCGTTTAGAGCGAAGCTGCGGTATTTGCGCTTTTCGGCCGACACATCCTACTTCCGAACGGCATTTTTTGGAACCGGGTTTGCCTTCCCTCTTCGATCCCTACTCCTCAGCCAGACTGCAGAGATGCAGCTTGTTTCCAGGACCACCACGTGGAGGAGGAGAAGGGTCTTGGTCAGCTCTGGTTCGCTGACCCTGACGCAGGCAGTCAAGCTATGGATCGCTTACTGCATTCCTCACTTTTGATGCGTCTTGGGTCCCAAGAAAGTGTTCAATAGCCTTCAGCATGGTAATAAAGCGCAGAGCAAACAGGCAACACTGGACCGCTAAAATCAACAGCGGAGAGGGTAACCAATAAGGGTAAGCAGATGGAGAGGTGGGTCGAGCACTACCGAGAGGAAATACCGTCACGCCTGCAGTCGATGCTGTCAAAAAGGTGACGACTATGAAGGAGCTGGATGTTGAAAAAACATTGGAGGAACTCAGCAAGGCCATTGATAACAAGGCCTCTGGGAAAGCACCAGGCAGTGATGGGATTCCTCCCTATTTAATCAAAGATGTAAGAGCATGCTATTAAATCCCCTGCATAGGGTGCTGTGCCAGTGCTGGGAAGCGACAACTATTCCTCAGGACATGCGAGATGCCAAGATAGTATAAAAATAAAGGAGACAGAAACGATTGCAATAACTACAGAGGCATCTCTCTTCTTTGTATTGTTGGTAAAGGTTTTTGCCAGAGATCTTATTGTGAAAAGTTAGCTGAGCGCATATATCCAGTCACAGTACGGATTCCAAGCTGGTAGATCAATATCAGACATGATCTTTTCTCTCCTCCAGCTTCAGGACAATTCAAGGAAGAAAAGATAACTGCCTTTATAAAAGACTTTATAGACCTCACAAACGCATGTGACCTGGCTGGACATCAAAATCCTCATGAAAATAGGCTACCCTGCTAAATTTCTGGAAATGATGTCTTTATGAAGACATGAAGGGCACAGTCCAATATGTTGGAAGCAATCACAGCTCTGACATTCGCAGTTAAACAAGGCTGCTTTTTGGCTCCAACCCTCTTCAATATCTTCTTTGCCTTACGCATGAAACATGCATTTATTTAATAATTATAGTGTGCTGTTTCCGTTCCCAGATGAGCAGATAGAAGTACATTCTTAGAGTGTTTTTGGTTTCTTTCCATTATACAGTGTAATCAAACTGTTCATGAACACCGTCATTTGAAAGCTTTTTTGTTGATTGTAACTATTTTCGGGTCAGACGGCCGTCTGTTTAATCTCGCAAGACTTAAGGCAAAAACAAAAATCAGAAGGGTCACTATAAGAGACTTGATAACGCTGCAGTCGTCACTCAGCCAACAGGAGCTTCAATGCTTGATGAATCGCTTCACCCAATCATGCAATGACTTTGGCCTCAATACGTCTAAAGAAAACAAATGTGCGTGCTGCACCAGTCATCACCATTGATAACTATTGGCAGTGGTGCACCACTTCACATACTTGGGGTGTACAGAAATTGACAGCCGCATTGGCAAAGCAGCCTTTGCCCGCCTCACATCGCGTGTTTCGGGAAACTCAAAACTTACAACGAAGACCAATAGCTGCCTGCGTCACCAGCACACTTCTATATAGCAGCGAGACCCGCACAACCTATGTTAATTAGAGGAAATTGACAAATCTCGAGGCCTTCAAAGCATGTATACCGCTTAGACAGCGCAGACTACGCTGGCTTGGCCTTGTCTGCCGCATGAAAGATGGTTGCATCCCGAAAGATATCTTTTACGGGCAACTGGCAGATGGCAAAAGAACAGTTGGGCAACCGCAGGTTAGATTCAAAGATGTGTTCGAGATATTGCAATGGACAATCAAACAATCTGGTAGGGTGAAGATCGCACTTTGGCTATGCTACGGCACCATCTCAGATTAGTCGAATTGAAGGCACACAACAAGCAGGAGAAAGCGTCGAAATTCCTTTCCAGGAAAAAAAGAAGCTCTGGTGCGCATTCCCATAGTCAATTATGACTGAAGGGGCTATTATTATTGATAGATTTACCAGGCAATCCTGGTTCTAGAATGCCCAATTTTCAGACGCAAAACGATACCAAATAGAGAAAACAAATGGAGGGTTATATCAAGAAAACGGTGAGCTGATTACAATTGACACGAAAACTTGGCATATTGCATGTTGACCAGGATTAAGTGAAAGCACCAATATTTATTTACCAAAAACGGACCAGAGGTTTAAAAAAAAATTCTTCCACGAACATCATAAATGTCTCGAATAATGTGACATTTTAATAATTAGGGGAAGCACCGAGACCTTTCAAAGATAGATGTTCAATTAAAGCTGTTTACTCTCAAGGATAGAGCTGGGGGCGACGGTGATTCGATGTCGAAGGTAATTTGGCGGTAATAATTTCTCAATCACGTCACCGTCACAAAATGACCCAGCTCAGCAGGTGAACAAGTGGTTATTTTCCGCACGAGCCACAACATATTGGAATACAAGCTAATGATAGGAACTACCGATGAATGTACTTACTTACTTAGTCGTTCCCCTTCTATCGTGAGGTGTAGAGGTTTGGAAGAGAGAGCGCCAGACTATTCTATCGGCTGTCTTCCTTCTGGCCTGGTTCCATTCTAGTCCTCGATCCTTCAAAGATTGTCTAATGTTGTCCTCCCAGCGGACTCTGGGTTGTCCTCGGGGTCTGGATCCTTGGCTCTTTGTTTCCCATGCTTGTCGTGGTATCCGATCTTCTCCCATTCTGCAGACATGGCCAAACCATCTTAATTGGGACTGTTCTACTTGGGTCTGCAGGAAGTAGGATTTAAGGCCTTGACGTATCGTCTGGTTGCGTACCATGTCTCTTCTTGTTACTTCAACCACCTTCCTCAGATACCTCATTTCTGAGGTTTGGATCTGGCTTTTATGGGTTGTAGTCATTGCCCATGACTCGCATCCGTATGTCAAGACTGGGACATAGGTGGAGACCGATGAATGTAAATGAATGAAAATATGTCCATGTAACAGAAAAGCACATATATCCGTCGCTAGTTCTATTATTGGAAAAACTGGAGATGCAGATAACCTCAAGCTTACCACTGCTTTCTTTGAAAATAATCAAGTAGAGGGTGTACGAAGAATTAGAAGAGTAGTCAAAAGGCTGAAAATGTTTGAATCATCCCCATGCAATAAATATTGCACATCACCATATCTGGAGGACGTTCGACTATCCGCCACCTGTGGATGCGCCTGGCTGGGGTCGGTCTCCCTTTTGGCCAGGTGCAACCATCCTAATCAGGACTGTTTCGCCTGGGTCTTGAGGGGCTGGATTTTGAGGCCATGACATATTGTTGGTTGCAGATCGTCCATGTTGTTGCTTCCACCTTTCTCAAAAACCACATTTCTGATTATTTTCAATGAATCGTTTCAGTCTACCCAGCTGTAATAGTGTATTCCAAGAAGTAATTTACTGATTACTTCACCTCATAAAACTAGGATACTCCCCTACGACAAATCTTGCATCCAATGCGCAATAGAAATAATTAGCATTACCCTTTTGATATTTGCCCTACTAAGAATTCATTCAAGAATGTTAGAGCCTTATCTTCTGGAGATGGTGACTGTTACGGGTTAAACGGGCCTTTTTAATAATGGGCTTATTCTTCTTGAAGTTGAAGTAAGAAGTCCTTCAGATATATATTTGATTAATTCACATAGAATCATACATTGATTCCAAACCAAGCAAGATAAGGGTATGTCCATTCAATCCCCGCCCCAACACCGTATTCTTCAAAACATGAATGAGACTTCAAAGGCCAGGTTGGACGGTTCACATAACGATTTAATAAACATCTCGAAGCTCCAAATATATCTTTATAATATGCACATCAAATTATGGCATCAACTAGACAGTCTCTAGTGTTGCTTTACAGTCTTGTACTGGAAAGATGTCGAAGACATTTCCACACAGTTTTTATTAATATATTTCACTTACGTAACTTCAGATCACATTTCATTCCTTTCACATAAGTACTGGCATCCTCTCACGGAGGTGTATGGAGAATCCAGAGATGGAATACAGAGGAATATGATCAGTAAATCTTCACTCACTCAGAAGCATAAAACACATACGCCCACCGCCTTCAATAGACACACAGCGAATCCCTAAAGCCAAGGAACGCTTTTTTTTTCAGCAAACTGCAAAACTGGCGTCTGCAACTTTAAACACCAAAAGTAATGACGTCACTTCATGAAACCAGGGCAACGTTCGTATAAACAAATCAACCAGTGTCGAACTGTATTTGATCTCGACATACATGTTATGAACTTTACTCATAACATTTACTCCTCTTCCCCCCCCCCCCCCCTTAAATAATGCAAACTTCGTTTGCATTATTTACGGGGTGTGAGTTCAAAACGTCACTGGAGTGAAAAGATGGTATTATCAAATTTCACTGTTGGTATGAAATAGTATAGCACCCAGGTTTGTGCTCCACAGTAGGCAAATAAACACTCCAGGTGTGGAAATTAGTAACAAAATTACTAATACCATCGACTACAAAGGATACAAATCATTTGACACCAGAGTGAGGTAACCATAGCAAAATCAGTCAACATGTAAAATGAAATGATTATATCAGTCCAGGCACTATCATACCGCACACCGTCCAAGACACTTAACTGTCCCGTCAGGTAATATTAGTCACTTAGTCTTAAAATGCAAAGCATTAAAATCAAGTCATAGAGACAATAGATCATATGAGGCAGATAAACGATCAATAATATGTATGACTGCGACATTTTGTCAAATAAATTTCATTATGTGTACTTGAGAATTATATGTCATGAATGTAACATATAAGTGTGAGCAATAAAGACGACTTTGCTTATGCTCTATGGTGCGGAATGTTGGAGAGTTACAGAGAAGGAAATGTTGAAATTGTCCTCTTTTCACACAACATGCCTAAGAAAAATTCACCGAATCTTTTGGCCGAATACCATCACCAACCAAGATCTGCTTACTCGGAGCAAGCAAGAGGACATGCACACAATCATAGCTGGCAGACGCTGGAGCTGGGTTGGCCATGTCATCAGAAGAGACCCCGATGCCATCACAAGAAGAGCTATGCTTTGGACCCCTGAAGGAAAACGAAAGAGAGGCCGACCAAAAACAACCTGGCGGAGGACTGTGGAGGCTGAGATGCAAAAAATGAACCAGAGTTGGGGCCCTGTACGAAGGATGGCCACCGACCGAGCAAAGTGGAATCAATATGAAACAAACATAAAGGTATGTTATCAGGCACTCGTAAGAAATAAAGAAGTAGAACACTAAACAACAGAAAAACAACAGACATGAGTGGTTTACCCAGGATTTGAACACTGGACTTTGGGTAAGCCACTCATGTCTGTTGTTTTTCTGTTGTTTAGTGTTCTACTTCTTTATTTCTTACGAGTGCCTGATAACATACCTTTATGTTTGTTTCATATTAATTTACCGTTTACAGGCCTCGGGTTTCCCTTCCTTATATGTTATAAAGTGGAATCAATTGGTTGTTGCCCTACAAGACGCTACTAGGCGTGATGGCCACTGAATGCTTTGACGGTCGGCGGCTAAGGATCAAAGAAGAAGAAGAATGCTTATGTGTAGTGATAATAACTCATAGTATGGCGTATTAGCCAATAACTTTAGTAAAGACTAGTGTGAGTGTTACAAAATTGTGTCAAACACTCAACAAATTATAGTTAATACATATTAATCATCACTTAATATTATATCACTATGTTCAATTCCATAATCTAAAGTCCTTTGGAATGAATAAACGTTCATATAATGTTTATGTAATGTTCCCATACGTATGCAGAAATACATTCTTGACAATGTCCATGATTGTCCACCAAGTGATATATTGTTATGATCAATCCATATGACCATAATCACCGCGAATTTCAATCGAAGAAAATCAGACTTAATTTTCTAGTTGTGTCCCTTTGATATTTTTTGCATCAGTCATTTCAGTATTATTTCCCTTTTATTTTGCAACTTTAGTCATTTCATTTCAGAATGATACTTCTTCTTCTTCTTCTTCGTTCGTCCTAAAAAGGACGGTGGTTGCGTTGTGTCTGTTTGCGCCTAAGCTGTGATATCTGCACCTTTCGGTCGACACATCCGACTTCTGCACGGCATTTTTTAAGGACCGGGTTTGCCTTCCCATTTCGATCCATGCTCGCTCAGCCAGCCTGCACTGCTGCAGACTGTTTCCAGGACCACCACGTGGAGGTGGAGCACGGTCTTGACCAGCTCTGGTTCGCTGGTCCTGACGCAGGCAGTCAAGCTATGAGTCGCTGACTGCATTCACTATTGCTGCATCTTGGGGTCCCAGAATGATACAATATGTCCACAAGTAAATCTCCTGAAAGAACATCACTTGTAACATTTCACCATAGTTATGTTTTTCCGTATGTAAGTGGCATATACGTAATGTCATTCAACCACCATATCAGAAGTAATGTGCTGAGTTCAACGAGGTATGAGTCCATTTTGCGTATTCAGAAATGCATCACCGCTTTCTTATATTATCAATGTACCTTTACATGACCATGTAACCATGTAGCGTAGTTCACAGCATAGTTAGCGTACTTAATGTCAGAGAATCCTTTTCATCGTAATAATTGTTGTATCAATGTATAATGTCATATGAAGAAGATGTTATACATGGGATATTTTCTCGATCAGGTTATCATGAAGTAAATATGCAGGTTAGATGCGATCTTGTGAAGAACCTGTATTCGTAGAGTTCACAGGCGACATAGGGTGCTGCATGCATCTCGACAAGACATCAGCCACAACATTTTGACTGCCTTTGATCGCCTTGATTTCATATTCATAAGGTTGAAGAGCTAGCGAGGCTTGAACAGCCCTTTCGTTTTTAAACCTGACTGTCTTTAGGTACGATAAGGCCTTTTGATCAGTCTCCAGCGTGAATCGGGCTCCCATTAGATATCGCTGCAATTTTGTAAAGCAAAAAACGATTGCCAGCAGCTCCCTCTCCACGATAGGATAACGCTGCTCTGTGGGTGTCACCTTTCTGCTAACATACAGCGTTGGATGCATATATCCTTCAAATTCCTGCATTAACGTTCCCCCGATTCCTGTGTTAGACATATAGACTCTGAGGGTAAATGGAAAACGAATGTCAGGCAGTCTCAAAATAGTCATTTTTGAAAACAGACACTTAAGCACATTTAAGGTAACATCACAAACATGTGTCCAGATGACCTTATTTGGAGAGTTTTTTTTCACCAATGAGGACAAAACCGAGGTAATGTCTGAAAAATTTGGTAAGAATTTTCGATAGAAGTTCACGAGACCTAACAAACTACGAACTTGCTTCTTAGTTCGAGAAATTTCAAGGTATAAGATTTTCGAGATAGTGGAGTCTTCAGGTTTAATAAATCCACCTCCTACTCTATGACCAAGAAAAGAAATTTCAGTGAATCCTATTTTCGTCTTAGAAGGTCTAGCAGTAAGATTATGTAGACGCAAAGTATTCAACAAAGAGTGAATTCCTACCATATGTTCATCCCAAGTTCGATTAAATAAACAGATATCATCTAAATAGGTGATTAAATCTTCACGGTCAGAAAAAAGTTTTCGCATCATGCGTACAAAATTAGCAGGAGCGTTAACAAGACCGAAAGACATAAAATTGAATTAAAACAACCCAAGAGGTGTAGCGAAACTGTATAAGGCTTAGATCTGTCTGATAATGACACCTGCCAATATCCCTTAGACAAGTCAAACTTCGTAGAAGAACATAGCAGAAGCCAATTTATCCAAAAGAGAATCTAACAATGGTAATGGTTCCGCGTCGGAAATCGTGACAGCTTTAAACGCCAAAAATCTATGCAAATACGAATAGATTTATCTTTTTTCCTAATCAATACCATAGGAAAACTGTAAGGTGAATGTGATGGGGTAATGGTATTTAATTTGATCATTTCTTTTATTTCTTCCTGAACCTGTGATTGTAAGTGAATAGGTATAGGATAAGGTTTCAATTTGATAGGTCGAAAATCAGTAAGTACGATATCATGTTGAATGATATCTGTATGCCCAGGGACATCCGTGATCACATCAGAGAAAGATAGCAGTAACTGAGAAATTTGCTCCTTCTGATGAGAAGCAAGAGTTGGTCCAATAGAGACATCTTTCCAACTCTCAGTAGCTAAAAGATGTACGCTTGGTAATGATAAAATTGGTTCAGTACCATCACATAAGTCAGATCATTCCTCCTGTATAACCGCTAAAGAAGAACGATGATCAACAGATTCGTCAATAGCTTCAAAGTCTGGTTTAAGATGTGGAGGACGTGTATGAAATTGCTGTAACATATTAATTTTCCTTCCCATTAATACATAAAATTTAGTCAACATCTGACAGTTTATCAATAATCTCATAAGGTCCTCTCCATGACACAAGTAATTTGTTGTCTTTATTTGGTAATAATACGTAGGCTTCATCACCCGGCCATAATCGGCGTAGTTTTCTCTTTTGGTTAGCAAACAAACGAGCCTTTAATTTTGCCTTTTCTGACGACTGGACTGCTATTTGGCATGCGTCGATAATCTTTTTTCTCAAATTGACAACATATTGGTATGAGATTTGAACCTCTTCATTCATATCAGCTCCAACCAATAATTGTGTTAAAATGGACATAGGTCCCTAGGTTTCGCCCCAAAAAACCAATTCAAATGGAGCGAACCCGGTGTGTTCGTTGGGAATTTCTCTATAAGCGAATAAAATCGCGGGCAAGACCCTGTCCCAATCCTGCGGATATTGAGTGGTAACTTTACCCAACATCTGCTTTAAACTCCTATTTAATCTTTCAATTTTACCATTTGCTTGGGTGTGATATATTGAGCTAAGAGATCGTTCAATACCGAACATCTGCATGACCTGTTTCATTGCGTCAGAGACAAATTGGGATCCCCGGTCAGACAGTATGTTTTCGGGAAAACCCACTCTGCTGAAAACTAAAAATAGCGCATCCGCTATGTCAACAGTTGTAATTGTTTTCAGTGGTATCGCCTCTGGCCAGCGTGTACACATATCAATGCACGTTAGCACGAATCTATGCCCTCTAGCTGATGTTACCTTTAATGGACCAATAAGGTCAATAGCCATCTTTGCGAATGGACGCAAAGAAATATCAGCCGCTTGAATCGGAGCATCGTGTTTAGGCCTTTTTGTTGCCACGCCTTGGCACACTGCGCATGTGCGACAAAAAGCTTTAACATCTTTTGTCACCCCAGTCCAAAAGAAATGCGACAAAACCCTTTGTTTTGTTCTTGCAATACCTAAATGACCCGCACAATTAATGTCGTGGGCATGCCATAAAACAAATGGACGAAAGCAAGCTGGTACCATAATCTGTTTCTTTACCGATGTAGAATCCTGAAAATTTCTAACTAAGATACCATTTCTTCAAGTATACCAGTGTTTTGCATTATTATCAACCATCACATCATCTGATCTTGCAACTTGAAAAAATTTCCTCAAGGAAATATCATCATTTTGTCTTTGAATAAAAGACTCCTTATCAATAAGTTCCACATGGAAATTATCATCACTTTCATCTTCCTCATTATTATTTATCTCATCATCATTATTTTCCTCATTATTATCATTATCATTATTATGCTCTTCATCAGTCATCCCCTCTTCAATGTCATTCTCATCATTCATCACCTCTTCTACCACATTATCACTTTGGACGTGCATATCCAATTCAGCACGAGCCTGAGCTCTGGTTGTAACAGCATTTGCATATCGTTATAACTAACGTTCGACTAGATTGCCACCAAAACCGTTTGGCATAATTCTTGTATTTATACAGAATTAAACATTCTGCTAGTTCTATTAGATACACTGTCTAATATTTAAATTTACTTTGGCATTCAAAGCCAGGCTGATTAAGCCTAATATTCTAACTGCGTTTCATATTTTACGACTTACGTTAATCATAAATTATTGCGGCTAATATTGCCGTCTTATATTTTAAGACTCAAGGGTCCTCATACATTCTTTATTTCTGTTTTAAATATAACTTTCTAGTTATGCACTATCACATTTCAGTGGTTAAACCACATTTTAAAAACACTTTGGCTAAGTGGCCATGCCACATATTTTGAAACACTGCCTTGAAGGCCGCACAACGACATTTGTTACCATGTCTAACGCGTCGTGCATCGATATATGCGATCTATTTCATTTATTTATTCAGCCGAGGTGTTTCATGGTGCAACCATCCGAATCGAGCTCAAACCCAGATGCTTGCAAACCATGCAACAATCCTCAACAATGCAGTTGTTCTCATTTTGCAATATCATCCTTTGTACATTCACGAATACCAGGAATATTTCCTACAGTAATTCCTGCTATGGGACTATTCAACAGGCACACGAGAGTTCTCCCTGTAAAGTACGGTGTATCCAAAAATACTTAAGCAGTTGGATAGTATTCCACTGTGCCTCCAAATGTAATGCATTTCACCTCTCTTCCTGTATAATCTAACTGATCCACCAACGACCTACGTACTCCAATCGTGGTACAACCTGTGTCCCTCAAAAGTGACACTAGTTTGTTGTTCACAAATCCTTTATTAAGCACCAGTGAACCTGTTCCATCATATGAGGACATGACTGGTAATGGATGTCCACGTAGAAGCCTTGGAACTCCCTGTGCCTGAAATAAAGAGTTACATTCAGAACAATTAGCACTGTTGGATAGATCAACACTACATGAATTTGCATGAGCTAAACCATTATTATTCTGAACTGAATTATTGTCACATACATGTACGACAGCATTTGAACGTTCAGCGTTCATAGACTGTCTGAAATTATTGTTCTGTTGAGGAACTCTATTATTATAAGAATTGTCATTATTTCTATAAAATGACCTTTGTCCTCTGCCTGATCTAGCATTACATCCTCCTCTATTTTGAAAATCATTAGGTCTGAATGATGACTGTGGATTATAATATCCATCATCATAAGAGTTATAATTTCTTTAAGGCTGTTGGAATTTGTTGTTAAAATTATACCTGCCTCTGTTATTGCCATAGTTATGGTTCTGATTAACTCTGTAGTTCTTGTTAATGCTGTTAGATCTCTGCCTAGGTGCATTATAATTTACAAACCTAGCAGATGCCACTGGCAGGGAATCCTTAATGTTATTCTTACTAAGATTTCTACTCGGATGAGCAACCAAGAGTTTCAAGGTTAGCTAAATTCTCTGGTTTCCTCTCCTGCAGGAATGACAAAAATTCTCCACTAATTGAAGACAAAACCTTGTCTCTCAGAATGAAATCAGAAAGTCCTTCAAAAGTGTTTTCAATCTTGGACAAGTCAACCCATCTAGAAAAGTACAGCTTAACAGATGAAATAAATTCAGTAAAATCTTTTGCTGAATCTGGTAATAATGACTTAAATTTCAACCTGTAGCCATTTTCATCCAATTGATACTTCTTAAGTAGCAAGACTTTTACAGCTTCATAGTCTTTTCCAGTCTGACCATCCATTGTACAGGCTGCAGTAAATGCCTCACCTACTAATAAGTTCCTGAGCCTACTAGACCAGGTAGCTCTATCAATATTAAACTCCTGTTAATAGGTCTCGTATCTATTGAGGAAGCATGAAATATCGTCAATAATTGAGTTAAATTTTGGCAAATTGATCTTAAAATTAAAAGAATGATCTTTATTTCTAGTTTCACCATTCATAGGATTAACGTGTGGTTGTTGTAGTCTTAATTTCTCCAATTCAATCTCCGCCAATCTAAGTTCCTGTTGAGCTCTTATTTCAGCTTGAGCATAGCCAATTTTTCTTTTTCAAGAGCCAATTCATCTTGTCTCCTTTTTTCAGTTATTTCTTCTTCTCTTCTTTTTTCAGCCAATTGCAATTCTTCAGCTCTCTTCTTCTCCTCTCTCTCCAATTGTCTTTGATCTCTGCCTGCATCTTCCAACCTCTTTAACTCCTTAGCCAGCTCAGTAGATGCATATGACAGTAAGATTTCACCTTCCTTACCACATTATTTTCTAATCTTAATAAAATAATCCAAGGTAGCCATATTTTACAATTATTGTGCTAAACAATAATGTAACTTTTATATAATGAATCTGTCAGCAATATATTCAACCTTTATGTCACCACTTCAAAATCACCCAACTGTATGCAATAATAGATATAATAGGAGATGTTAAATATGGAGCAATAAGGAACAGAGATACAAACAAGATGACTGAATACAGTGACAAGAGCTAAATGAAGAAAATACTAATAAAAAAATAAGGCAGAAATATCTGAATTGTAGAACAAATTAACAAGATGTAGCTCTAGCACACTTATGACAAGACAATCACGAATTTACAACATGTATGACATCTAATAACTTAGGGATAGCAAGATTGTAGTAAGATCCCTGTTACCCCGATCAAATAGATAAAATATTATGGATTATAAATCCAAATACTATAGAGATAAAATAGGGAGTTGTGCTCAACGTCTTCGCCATCGCCCGCAGTTGCGCAGGTTTTCAGAAGCCTTAACGCAAAGTGAATGGTACACTCTCTCAATATTACAAGCTTTTAATACTCCGTCCTTGAAATTAACTATAACATTTTGACAGCCAAGGCGTGTTTCGTTCCAAGAAAGAGTGAGAGAGAAACGGAGGAGTGACGGAGAGAAAGGAAGTATTAATAGAACGACATGCGACCGTGGTTCTAGGCATCACTTACTGTAACGAAAGTGCGTGACTTTGCTACTAGCATTATTTGGAAAAGCGGTGCAAATCCACTACAAACCACCTGCCCACCCCGTTCACTAGTAGCGCAGTTTGAATGTATAAACACTTAGATTGGGAGACGGTAGTAAAAACACACAGACACGCTCGCATTTCCTGGATAGTTGTATTTTCTGATGAAATCCAAACGCGTTGCTTCATTTTGAAAAAGACCGAGAGAGGGAGGGAAAACGGTGGTGGATTTAAATAAAAGAAAAATATTACGGCTAACTTGGAAATTTGAAGATACCCACTAATGTGTAGGGCTGGAGATGGCGAAAGTGAAACTTAGAAAGATAGATAACGGGTGGCCCAAGGAACATCGATGCAGAATAAAATAAACGAAAGGACAGTGACAATAAAATGATAATACTTGTTTATTAGAATATCATATTCCACATTATGATATATTATCCTACCGTAGAGGGAAAAGTATGTTATTTGAAGAACTGAAGAGGGAAAAATACAAAGAAGAAAATTACGATAAGGAGAGAAATAAAAATATAACGACTATATGACAGACAGTCGTCTGATCAATAATTGCCTTTTCTCATTAAAAACGCTTAGATAGTAACAGAAATATTGTAAAGAAAAGACAGAGAGACAGACGCATTGATGTCCTCACTTAACTTTGCCAGTCTTGGGAGAGGGGGGACGTTACATTTTTTTTGAAAGTGTAATTTATTTTGAAAAAGAGGCAAGTGGGCATAACTTAATTTGATTGGCTGTGGTAGAATAGACTAATGGTAGTAATAAAAACGATTTGAAGCCAGCGTTAGTTGCCACTTGAAGATAAAGATTTGAAAAGTAGGGTTATCATCAGACGCACGGCATTCATAACCATTGCCTTCGCTGTTCTGCACCAGTGGCGATCTTAGTGTGACCATTGATCGCCGGTTAACCTACAAATTGTGCATTATTTTATTGATGCGGTAAGATAAACATTTATATAAACATTATTATTGAGATGTATCGGTATTATTGAATGTGTATGCAGTATTGATGGGAAGAGGCAAAACCAGAAAGGCGCCAAACTCAACACTTTGTGTTATGCCACAAGTGCTATTGGGGAAGATTACCATTTCTTTGAAAAGCCAGGCAGGCTTACTTAAACTTTGGGAGAGGATGAAAAGACATAGTTGGAAATAAAATAGGACATTATTATGATTGGAAGGCCAGAAAACCTCTGGCCGTCTTCAGCAAGTCACAGTGTTTTCACATGACTTCATAAAATTAACTATAATTTTCCTATGAAAGGAATGTATCAAACTGATGATTGAAATTTACCTGAGTATGAAGCTGTCACCCCATCAGATAGGAACGATAGCTATTTATGTAGACATAGAAACTGATCTTGAAACTGTTGATAATGCTTAGTTGGTTTGGGAAGGAGAGATATGTTTGAAATACTGAGGAGGCCTTAATCCTCTTATTTTCAGGGTTCCATGTTGAAACAATCAGTGAGCCATACAAGAATTATTGAATCTGGACGTTCGAGGCAATAAGTATCTGATTGCCCAAAACTCTGAAGAGTGCTATAGCAGTGTCTATACTTTGCAGTCGTGAAGACTATCGTTGTGGAAGAAAGACCACAGTGCTCCAGGACTCGAAGATAAGAACCATCCAAGGATTTGTCGTAATATCTGAAGATTACATCGATCAAAAAATATATATATATATGTATAAATATTTGTTTATAAGACAAAAAATAACATAGGGATAAAATAAGGAAGTTGCGAGACACGTTGTCTCCTACGCCAGCAATCGTATTAGTCTGGGCAAAGCCTTCACGCAACGAGACTGTAACGTCTCGCTTTTAATAGTGCTGGCTTTTTGCATCCGACCTTGGAAAATAAACATTACATCTTGACAAAACTTAGCCGTAGTTTCGAGCAAGAACGTAAGAAGAAAAACAGGGAACAAATACGCGAAGGCATAAAAGTGAGAGAGAAAATGCTACAATTTGACACGCGTTTGAATTTTTTTCTGGCCTCGCGAACCAGGGGAAAACGATAGGGCAAGTCAATGCAGTAGTATGTTGGAAGAAAAAACGTTGTCGCCCGCCTTACAGACCCCTCTTCGCTCGACGCGCAGATGCGAATATATATAACCACGCTGTTAGACGCGACACTGACCAAAACACACACACAAGTCGTATTTCGGGCTAAAAAGTAAGGCTATTGTAGTGCACGGCAAAGCGTTGTCGTTTTTTGTGTGACGTACTACAAATACGGTGTTTCGTTTGAATGAGAACGTTAGACAGGCCTATAATACGACTAACGTGGAAAAATATTTGAAAAAATACAGTGGGAGAGGGGGAAGAAAAGGAGCATAGTTGGTCGTGTCCTGAGTTCGTGTTTACAAATTTGAATTTGTTTGATAGAAGGATAGAGAATAAAAACTTAGATAATTTACTTACAGGTTAAAATAAAGGATGGTTGACGAATACTATGACCTTAATAGTGTAGTAGAAGAGTATGATGTATCTTACAGTAGATAGGAAAATATGTTATTTAAAGAATTGAAGGAGAAAAACGATAATAGTGAATATAAGGAATAAAAGAATAAAAAATGTAACCACTGTGTGACAAACAACAACAGGATCACTAATTACTTGTCAGAATTAAAAACTAGTAGTAAATAATTGAGATATTGACAAAGACAGATGGACTAACAGACTTGAATCTTTCTCAGTTTGCCCTATAGTGGGGATAGAGGGGAAGTTAGTCCAAGATTTGAAAATTGAGTTCAATTTTAAATAAAACGACGCTAGAAGCCAAACAGTCTCTGATTGGCTAGAGTCTAATATACTAACTGAGGGATAAAACCGAATCGAAGGTAGTGTTAGACGCCACTTGACAGAAAATTTTATTTCACTAAAGTTATGTGAAAGCAAGATAATAGTACTATCTTGACTTTGCTGATCTGCACCAGCAAGCGATCTGGATTTGACCATATATATATATCGCAAATCAAACTTATTAGTGTTAATATTTCTCTGATTGCGGTAAGGAAGAAAACATTTATATCATCCTTGTTATTATTATTATGTATGTATTATTGAATATGTATGAAAATTATGTGGGGAAAAGTTTATCTAGAGGAAAGTCAACATCAAACTTTGTGTTGTTTCACAGAGTTGTTAGGAAATATATTAACAGGTTGTAGAAAAGCCAGAAGGCTTTCTGACACTTTGGGAGAAAGTAAATTAAATATTAATGGGGAAATTGTTGTACAGTATTACGACATAAGACCAGGAAAACCACTGGCCGTCGTCTTCAGCAAGTCACCATGATTGTACATGACTTGATATTATTAACTTAAAATGTTTTCTTTGTCAAGGAAAGTGTCAAACTATGGTTTGAAGTTTAATTGACCATGAATGGGGTAGCAAACCAGATTAGAACGACAACTATTTGATTGGTTACCATGCTGATTCTAACTATGATTTAAAATGTTAAATAGTTAGGGATAGAGAGAGGCATATGAGATGTTGAGTAGGACGTATTCCTATCCTTGCAGGGTTTCATCTATGACTCCAAGTGAGCCCAGGTCAACATAGATCTGTATAAACTCCAGCATATTAAGAAGTGAGGCAGTATACACTGTATGCCTCCTGGTTACATCTCAGAATCTGAATCCTGACTTGGCAGTTTGCAGCTGTTGGAGTGGAAAGACCTCATCTTGGGAACCAGCACTTACCAAACTAAGAATCTGTTCACGGGCTCATGATAAATCAAACTACACCACTCTCTTACCCCAAAATGTGTAATTCATAGTAGAACATGATGAACCCAGTCGTGCTTCAAATTATTACCCATTCATAGAAGCAAGTTTTATTTGAAACTTTTCCAGAGACTTTTAGATAATAGTTGTGAATAATAAGAGAATCTTTTATAATTTGAATTCAATTGTTGTAAATATATTCTATTATCACTTTGAGTTTTCAATATTCCTGTATCCAAAAAAAGAACTGAGATACAGGAAAATAAATTGTAAAAAGATTTCAAATTTAAACTTAAACCAGTGACTTGTTTCCTTACTGTTCATTAATTTATTAGGTGTAGGTGTTGTCATTTTATTACATTACATCGCATATACCCTAGAAATCTAGCTAGACAACATCCACACACCAGTACACATAATTAGGAGAAAATATATGACAGGTTGAGGTCAGACAGGTGCCCTGAAAACACATTTATAAATAACTAACTTCAGGGGCTTGCACAGCTGACCTCACATCTGTTACAAATCAGATTTTATTCTTTAACATCAAATCCTCCACATATATTGGGGTCCCGTCCGGAATTTTAAACGTCTCCTAGTACTTATATTGGGTCGCTCGGGTCTGGGATTTTTAAAGTAGAAATTTAAAAATAATAGGAGAGTTGGTTTGAGATATCATTGCCCATTGTTTTGTGTTTAGGTTGGTTAAATATTTTAAGTTAGTTTGATAACATTGGATAATATTGTTAACAATAAGATGGCAGACTTGGCCAAATTCAGATCTGCTGCTGTGCAGGCTGCAAGGGACATGGGGATGGAAGGTCAAGGTCTGATTACCTATGTAACAGAAGAGTGTGATAAGTTTATTGCTCGAGAAGATAAGAGGCTAGCTGAAGAAAGAAAGTTAGACGCTGATAGGTTAGCTGAGGAGAAGAGAATTTTGTTAGAAGATGCTAGGGAACTTAAGAAGTTAGAGGCTGATAGGGAGGCGGAGATCAAGAGGCTGCAGTTAGAGGAGAAGAAACTTGAGGCTGAGGCGAAGAAACTTGAGGCTGAGAGAGAAGAAAAGAGAATTGAGGCTGAGGAAAGAAGATAGGCTGCAGAAAGGGAAGCCGAAGATAAAAGATTACAGAGGGAGCATGAGTTACGATTAAGGGAGTTAGAGTTACAAGGCCATGCTCCTGAAAATGGTACTAGCTCTTCCACTTCTGACTCTGCAGCAAGCCAGGTAGCCTCCTCATCAGCCATGGGGTTTCATTTGGACCCATTTGTGGAGAAAGATGATGATATTGAATCATTTTTAATCCGTTTTGAAAGACTAGCTACCATGTATGGGCTAGAGAAAGAAAGATGGAGTCTGAAGATATCACAGGGGCTTAGGGGAACCTCTTATGAGGTATTTGTCAAGCTGAGCAAAGATGACCAAGACGACTATGACATTCTTAAGCAAGCTCTTCTAGTTAGATATGAGAAGAATAGCGAATTTTATAGAAAAAAATTTAGAAATGCCAAACTGTTGACTGGGGAGACTTATCACCAGTTCTCTGCACGCCTGGAGACATACCTGGAGAAATGGAATGCTCTGGGGAAAACCCAAGATTTAAGGGAAATGATTATGACTGAGCAGTTAAGAGAGTCCATGGATCCAGACCTGAGAAAATTTCTCACGGAACAGGGTGCTGAGAGACTGGGGGAGATCTTAAATGTGGCTGAAAGATATCAGGCAGCCCAGTCTGAGATGGCAGGCATAAAGAAGAAGCCTATAGACCATAATAAAGTCCCACAAAACCAAAACCAACCTAAATTTGAACATAGGGACAAATTTAATAAAGGTAAAGCCTATTATGGTAAGCCAAGTTTTGACCAACGCGATAGAAACCCGCAATTCAGTGAAAGAAAAACTTTCCCTCAGGGAAATAAATGGTGTAAATGGTGCAAGAGAAACACGCATGACACCAAAGTGTGTACTAGTAAGCCTTCTACCTTCGCTGCTATGAAAACGGGGAAGCAGGGATTAAAGGTGAAACCTACTGGACAGCAGGAACCTTATCACTCCCCAGTGTGTGAGGATGTTGTATGTAATGGGGTCATCATTAGGTGCCTTTGTGATACAGGTTTAGATTATGACTCAGTCGTGAGCTCTCACCTGGTGCGTCCAGATCAATACACCACAGAAACAGTGGAGATCCAAGGAGCAACCAAGGACGTAGCAACCATGACACTTCCCATTGCTAGAATCTGTGTAAAAACTCGCTATGTGGAAGGAGTGATTAGAGCAGCAGTGATAAATGAACTAATCTACCCTATAATATTGGGGTGTAGATATGTCTTCTTGGGAACTCCCAAGAGACCTGTGATCATGGCAACAGTGCAGACCAGATCACAGTCAAGGAAGGAGGAGGATGAACCTATAAATACTCATCCAGGGGAGATGAGGAAGGCACAGGCGGAGGATAGGTCACTCAAGCCGTGCTTTAAAAAATTGCCCAAATGCCATACATCTCCAAACAAAGGAGACTTCTATGTGAAGAACAAATTGTTATATAGGAAGACCGGAACTCGTTTAAATATTCACAGACAACTGGTACTTCCCAAGATGTTTAGGGCAGACGTAATAAGGAGTTTACATGTTGGAAAAGATGGGGACCACGAGAAAGTAGATACCATCTTCAAAAAGGTTTCTCAAAATCATTATTGGCCAGATGTAATGATAGACATTGAAAATTTTGTAGAAGCCTGCGGCATATTTCATGAGGGAACACCCACAAGTGGGGAAAATAATAATCAGGACCTAGAAACGCCACGGGGCAAACTTAGGCCGGAAAATAAAAATAAATATAATAATGTAGACAAAGTGGAATGGGAACCCCCTTTTCACACACAGTCTTCACTTGAATGTGTTAGAATGGCCACTATGCGTCGAGTACAAAAAGTGGTTTTACCCCAGAATAAGCCGACAATCCCTCGGTCGGAATTATGTAATCTGGAGTAAGATAAAAGAGAGAGAAGATCTCTCACCAGGAAATTAAAGTGGGGAGAGAAACCCCGGAAAAGAATTGGTAGTGGAAGGTTCTTATGGGATGACAAAAGGAAGAACAAGTCACCACCACCACACTTCCAACTACATGATAATTGCCGGTGCCATAAAAAAATATGTAGGCAACCCTGTTATTTGGGAGGCCAATAAAAGGTCCACTGGAAGCCTTGTTAAGGACGTGGACAGATGAGAAGGCAGAAGAGACTGTTACCTCATCGTATCAGTATGTGAACGAGCTGACCACTCGTCTCAAAACTGGCTGGAAACTTGCTAATTATAATCTCAGACAAGCCAGGAAAAAACATGCTGCTTATTTTAACCAGAAAGCGAAGGATATGGAATTAGCTGTGGGAGAGAAGGTGCTCCTTCTATTACCCGGCAGCAGTAACAAGTTGCAAATTGGATAGCAAGGTCCATATACGGTTCTAGAGAAGGTGTCTAGAGCTAATTATAAAATAGACAAAAAAGGTAAGGAGAAAATTTATCATGTGAATCTCCTAAAGAAGTATCTGGATAGAGAAATCCATGATGAACCGCATCTAATGACCTTGTCGATATAGCAACGGGAATGAAAAATGAAACCACTGAATTCTCACGAGTACCCACTAAAACCATGTGAAACATAGGCACAGGTGAAAATTAGTAAGCATCTGACTACAGCTCAGAAAGAGCAGGTTCAAAAAGGTTCTGATTGAACATATAGACGTGTTAACGGATAAGCCGGGGCACACCAATTTGTTGGAATATGATATGAAGTTAATAGACCCAACACCCATCTGTATGAGAGCCTATATGATTCCGTTCGCTAAGGAAAAAGCTTTGAAAGAGGAGATCGATTATTTGTTGAAGGAAGGAATTATTTCGCACAATGAATCTCCTCATAGCTCTAGTGTGGTTTTGCTGAGAAAACCCTCTGGGGAACATCGTCTGTGTATAGATTACAGAAAACTGAATGCTGTCACAGAAAATCAGGTGGAATCCATTACCTGATACAAATCAGCGGTTTGCCAGGCTGAACAAGGCAAAATATTTTTCTAAGGTGGATCTTAGCAAAGGCTATTATCAAATTCCAGTAAAGCCTGAGGTTCGACCTTATTTACCACCTCGGAAGGCCATTATGAGTTCAACATGTTGCCGTTTTGGTTGAAACATGCCCCGAGTTAATTTTCTTGAATGATGCGGAAATTGTTCGATCCACTGAATAAGCCATGTATAACTAATATTATGGATGACATTCTTATTGCTACTGAAACATTCGAAGAACACATTAACTCTCTGAATATGCTATTCGATAGGCTCAGAGAAGCAAATTTGACTGCTAGACCAACCAAATGTTGTGTGGGTTGTTGTTGTCACAGAGAGTTTTATGATCTATAAATTTTCTATATTCTCTTTTTTTTCTACCCGTGTCCTCTATTTAATTATCATTCTTTATCCTTTTCCTGCGTTTTTCACGCATTCGTACGTTTTGCGACTATAAACATTACTATTTTTCCCACTCTAACTTTCGCCCTGGTTTCGTTTCTCATTTAGAAAACGCAGTAGATTACCTAACGTGTCAGTCCCTTGCACGAGATGATTTTAAGTGTGAATATTCGTCCAGTAAGACATGAGAGCAGTCCAAATTGTCTACATTTTGCACATGTCACGCGAGTTTCCTTGGCTGAGTTGCTCGGTGAGGGTGTGAATCGCGCCAGACATGCTCGCTCAGAGCAACAGAGTGTCTAGCATTTCTCAGCTGACACGCACGCTCTCGGTCAGTTTTGTTAACGTAGGTGTGAAGACGCACCGTGGCAGTTACGGCATGCGTCTAAGTTAACGTAGGTGTTAGGAGAGGGGAGAGATCAAGGGTTTTGGAAATGACCAGTGGAGCTTTGTTTGTTTCATAGATAATTAACCGGAGTAATGAAACTAGATTTTCATTCTTTCTCCTAAATTACATAGTATACAGGTTTCGGCGGGAAAATAGAAGAGCTGTATAGCGAAGCTCTTAGTTCGCTCGGAAATTTGACGAGTTTCTAGACTTCAAATATATGTATATCAGCGTATAATTCTAGTTTGTGATCCGATCGCCTGTAAGCTCTGTGTTGAGGTAATATATTAGATATCTATTATTTTTGTGAGTGTTAAAATCCACTTATTTCAGTTTCCTAGTTTCTTGTGTGTGCAGAGTGAATAATTTATAAGTCGGTTATATTCTCAAGTCGACAAGTTATAGTGGAAAACAGAATAAATTATAATTTCTAGCTTAAAATCATCAGTAGCTATAATGAATTTAATTTAACTGCTAAATAATCAGAGGAGAATAGTTTTTCTAAACTAACTTATAAATGCTAGATGCCCCTCATGAGTGTTGACGGAATACGTATGTTATTCTAATTCATGATGATTGATTTTTATATATATAACTTATTTCACGGGAAAGTTTAAACTGGTAAAGTCAAAGCTCTACGCTTGCAGTTCAAAAACCTAAGTTATATTGAGTACATAATATGTAAAAATGTTTCATATGTGTTTTTTTTTCCTTTATTCAGTTGAAATACTGGGGTAAAACCCAAACTTTGCCGGCCGGCGTTTAGTAAAGAGACTACCTGTGAGAAACATAAACATTTTATATCTTTAACCACGTGGGTGTTCAAGTAACACACTGTCTGATCAGGGCGATATGTTGCCTCTCACGGGATAGACAGAATACCAAATCCCACTAATCTGTTTTTTTTTTAAAGAAAATAAATGCTATACTGGGCCTTTGAGCCAGATCATATTTCTTCACACAAAACTCTACAATGTACCATGCTGCCGGGGGTGGGCGAGAATATAATTACAAAAAAAAAACATTAACTTTTCCGACATTATTTGACCAAGAGTGTGGTGAACCAAGATCATCTGTTTGAGAGAAAGTTGTCCACACCGGTCATCTTCCCTAATTAAGGGAAAACCTCACGGGTTCTGACACTGTGTGCCCCGCTGAAACCCAAACTTCCTTACCGCGTGATGAATAAGTGACATTAACTTAAAACCTGTAAAGACAGAACTATCGCTTGAACAGAACACACTCCCGGACACGTTGAATGAAACCAATAATCTCTGCAGAGCTGGGTATACGCTTTTCAATCACCCACAGATAGACAAGATTAAACGAAGAGTACACTAAGGCTTGCGCCAGACGGCGAACAACAGCACGATTGTAGGTAAGGTTGTGTGAGTCGAGGGCCCTGTGATGAAAAGAACCCGAGTGAAAGTAGGACTGAAGGATGTTCTTTCGTTTGATTCACTCACTTTGTAACTTTCCTTATGCATAGATTTTTCGATTGCTAAACTAAATTAATTTTTTCCTTAGAAGAGATAATGAGCTTATCAAAAAGTCTTTCATACCTTCAAAAGGGGAAAATATTAGACCTAAATCAAATGTATCTGGGACTCTTTGGGCTATCATAGTTCTCCTAATGGGACTGTATGTGTGCATAAACATCGAGGGAAGATCATAACTGTGGGGTCTATCCCATTTTTCTTGTAGAATTCCTTGATTTATTTATATGGTGTGAGTTATTTGGAATATGCTAGTGATTATGATTTTAAATTTTATGTGTTGGGATGGGATTTTTAGATGATATATTAAAACTGCATGCCATTAAACTTAATCAGCGTGTTGGTCAGCTCGTTCTAGAATATATTATTTTAATCATTTGTTTATAGTTGGTTTTCCACGTCTGTATGTCTAACTGTCGTCTTGTATGTGCATGCACGTGAGTGGATAGAAACTATATATATAGCTATAATATATACTATATATAGTATATATAATATTATATATATATATAATGTGTGTTTGTGTGTGTGTGTGTGTTTAGACTGTCTGACTCCTCTAAATCTGTGTAGAAGATAGGGGGAAAGAGAGAAGATTTCTCGATTTCAGAGACAGCCTCTATCACAGTCTACCATCTCACTCGTGGAAATCTATTGCTATTACTATCCTCTCATTGTGACTATCACTTATTCAAATCTATTCAGAAGGGACCATCCCAAGTCTTAATTCCCCTATCAAAAATCTACGACAGTTGTAAAGAGCTGGAATTCTTGGAACACACAGTATATCAGGGAAACATGACCCCTGACCCCAAAAAAACCTGGAGAAATTGCAAAGAGCACCGAGGCCACAAACAAAAAAAAAAAGATGTGAGATCTTTCGTATCTTTATGTGGATTTTATCAGAAATACATAAAGAACTTTAACTCTATATGTGCACCGCTGACAGATTTAACTCGTAAGAGTCAACCTGATAAAATCAATTGGTCAGCGCAGTGTGAATTTGGCATACCAAGAGTTAAAAGAGAAACTCACCAGCAGGCCGATATTGAAATTGCCTGATTTGAGTCGGGAATTTGTGGTGAGAACAGATGCTAGCAACATCGGATTAGGGGCAACATTGTTTGCAAAGGTCCACTTCACTTGATGGGGAATTAAACCCAGTTTGCTTATGCCAGCCCGCAAGTTGAATAAGGCGGAGCAAAACTATTCAACAAGTGAAAAGAATGTTTAGCTCTAATCTGGGCTATAAAAAAGTTCCAGATATATATCTCTATGGTATTAGGACATTTGTGGTCCGAACAGATCATCAGCCCTCGTGTTCTTGTCACAGGCCAAGCATGAAAATGCTCGTCTATTAAGGTGGGTCATTACTTATCCAACCTTATTCATTTAATATCGAATATTTTTATACCGGGTTCGCAGAATGTGGGAGCAGAGTTTTTGAGTAGGCACCCGTTTTAACGAAACTCAGAGTATTCAGAAGGTCTGATAAGTGCATTTGATCTATTTGTATCTCAGATCAGGTACTTGCAACAGAGCATGTTCTTTAGGGGGGAGATGTGTCGTAATATCTAAATATTACACCGATCAAAAATATATATATATATAAATATTTGTTTTTATAAGACAAAAAAAATAACATAGGGAATAAAAATAAGGAAGTTGCGAGACACGTTGTCTCCTACGCCAGCAATCGTATTAGTCTGGGCAAAAGCCTTCACGCAACGAGACTGTAACGTCTCGCTTTCAATAGTGCTGGCTTTTGCATCCGACCTTGGAAAATAAACATTACATCTTGACAAAAAACTTAGCCCTAGTTTCGAGCAAGAACGTAAGAAGAAAAAACGGGGAACGAAATACGCGAAGGCATAAAGTGAGAGAGTAAATGCTACAATTTGACATGCGTTTGAATTTTTTTTCTGGCCTCGCGAAACCAGGGGAAAACGATAATGCAGTAGTATGTTGGAAGAAAAAAACGTTGTCGCCCGCCTTACAGACCCCTCTTCGCTCGACGCGCAGATGCGAATATATATAACCACGCTGTTTAGACGCCGACACTGACCAAAACACACATACAAGTCGTACTTTCGGGCTAAAAAGTAAGGCTATTTTGTAGTGCACGGCAAAGCGTTTGTCTTTTTTTTTTTGTGACGTACTATAAACAAATACGGAGTTCCGTTTGAATGAGGAACGTTAGACAGGCCTATAATACGACTAACGTGGAAAAATATTTGAAAAAATACAGTGGCAGAGGGGGAAGAAAAGGAGCATAGTTGGTCGTGTCCCTGAGTTCGTGTTTACAAATTTGAAAAATTTGTTCAATAGAAGGATAGAGAATTTAAAAAAACTTAGATAATTTACTTACAGGCTAAAATCTCTAAAGGACGGTTGACGAATACAATGACCTTAATTGTTTAGTAGAAGAGTATGATGTTAATGTATCTTACCGTAGAATAGGAAAATATGTTATTTTGAATAATTTTGAAGGAGAAAAAACGATTAATAGTGAAAAATATAAGGAATAAAAAAAAAATAAAAAATGTAACCATTGTGTGACAAACAACAAAAGGATCACTAATTACTTGTCAGAATTAAAAAACTAGTAGTAAATAATTGAGATATTGCCGAAGAACAGATGAACTAACAGACTTGAATCTTTTCTCAGTTTGCCCTTATAGTGGGGATAGAGGGGACAACTTTTTAGTCCAAGATTTGAAAAATTGAGTTTTTTCAATTTTAAAAATAAAACGACGCTAGAAGCCAAAACAGTCTCTGATTTGGCTAGAGGTCTAATAAATACTAACTGAGGGAATAAAACCGAATCGAAGGTAGTGTTAGACGCCACTTGACGGAAAATTTTATTACACTAAAAGTTAATGTGAAAGCAAGACTAATAGTACTATTATTGAACCTTTGCTTGATTTTTCTGCAACAGGATGCGAATCTGGATTTGACCATATATATATCGCAAAATCAAAAAACTTATTAGTGTTATATATTCTCTGATTGGCGGTAAGGAAGAAAACATTTATATCATCTTGTTATAAGTATATTATTATTATGTATGTATTATTGAATATGTATGTAAAAAATTATGTGGGGAAAAGTTTATCTAGAGGGGAAATCAACATCCCAAACTTTGTGTTGTTATCACCAGAGTTTGTTAGGAAATTATATTAATAGGTTGGTAGAGAAAAGCCAGAAGGCTTTCTGGAACATTTTTGGGAGAAAGTAAATTAAACTATTAATGGGGAAATTGTTGTACAGTATTATGAACATAAGACCAGGAAAACCCACTGGCCGTCCTGTCTTCCAGCAAGTCACCGTGATTGTACATGACTTGATATTATTAACTTAAAATGTTTTTCCTTTTGTCAAGGAAAGTGTTTGGTTCAAACTATGGTTTGAAGTTTAATTTGACCATGAATGGGGTAACAAACCAGATTCGAACGACAACTATTTGATTGGTTACCATGCTGATTCTAACTATGATGATTTAAAAATGTTAAAATATTTAGGAATAGAGAGAGTTTCATATGAGATGTTGAGTAGGACGTTATTATTTCCTGTATTTATCCTTGCAGGGTTTCTCATCTATGACTCCAAGTGATCCCCCCAGGTCAAACATAGATCTGCATAAAACTCCAGCCTATTAAGAAGTGAGGCAGTATACACTGTTGTGCCTCATGGTTACATTTCCCCAAAATCTGAATCCTGACTTGGGCAGTTTGTAGCTGTTGGAGTGGAAAGGGACCTCATCCTTGGGAACCAGCACTTACCAAGCTAAGAATCTGTTCACGAAGCTCATGATAAATCAAACCCCCCCCCTACACCACTCTCTTACCCACCCAAAATGTGTACAATTCATAGTAGAACATGATGAACCCAGTCGTGGCTTCAAATTTTATTACCCATTCATAGGAGCACGTTTTATATTTGACACTTTTTCCAGAGAACTTTTAGATAATAGTTGTGAATAATAAGAGAATCATTTTATAATTTGAATTCAATTTTCTTGTAAAATAATATTCTATTATCAACATTTTGAGTTTTTTTCAATATTTTTTTTCCTGTATCCCAAAAAAAAGGAAACTGAGATACAGGAAAATAAAAAATTGTAAAAAGATTTATTCCATATTTAAACTTAAACCAGAGTGACTTGGTTTTCCTTACTGTTCATTAATTTGTTAGGTTGTAGGGTTTGTTTGTCCATTTTTTTTATTACATTACATCGCATATACCCTAGACCATCCTAGCTAGACAGCATCACACACACCAGTACACATAATTAGGAGAAAAAATATATGACCAGGTTTGAGGTCATAAGGTGGTAGCAGGACAGGTGCCCTGAAAACACATTTATAAATAACTTAACTTCAGGGGGCTTGCACAGCTGACCTCACATCTGTTACAAAATCAGATTTTTATTTCTTTAACATCAAATCCACCACAGGGTTCATGATTTTTTCACTTGACATAATCTCTCCAGTATTTAAATCAACACAGCGTTCTTGAGGGTGGATGAACAAATATCGTTCCACATAAGAGTGACCCTTTTAATAGAAGTTAGTGCTTTACCAGGACATTTCCAAGTCATAGACATTTTATAAGACCCAAGTTGTCCTTTTTTTAATTCACATTACTGTAAAATTTACCTTTCCATTTCTATTTCAGAGTTTTTAAACATTCCTGTACCCAAGAAATTGAGGTACAGGAAAATTAAAAAATTGTAAAAAATTGTTACTTACTCCAAACTTTTAACCATTGATTTGTTTTAATCATTTTCATTTGAGTTACATTAGTGGTTTGTTTGTCATTTCCTCTACTATCACAATATAGCACATTACCCCTAGACATTCTAGCCAGGATTAATAACCATAACACCTTTACATAAAAGTAGGCTCAAAATATGTATCGCCAGATTGAGGGGTCGTATATGTTATAGGGTGGTATGCAGTCCAGGTAACCCCCTGAGAACAAGCATCATCAACTATTAGACTCAGGGGGGACTTGCATAGCTGACCTCACTCTGTAGACAATGTAAAGTTAATATTTATCTCAGTAAAACATTCAAAACACCACCACAAAAGATAAGATCAACAATTTCACAAAAAAATAATGGATAAGATATGAACAACTAAAATACAAAAAAAAATTACAATCCAACACTAAACCACACTAAAACGAACTTGCCACAATTTAACAATTACTGCAGACACCCTAACAAAAACAGAGGTAATGGTGATCTTTCAATAGCAGCAGATAAAACTCCACAGCTTTGTAAAGCCCGGCCCCGCTATTTGAGAAGATCATAAACAAAACAAACCCAAAAGCCGCCTAATGATTGAATTTATTAACACTACCATACATTATTGTGGTTAATGAAAAAAAAAATTTCACAAGGTCCCACCAGGCCTCCCACTAGCTACAAAAAAACACGAAAAAATACAAATATGGAAAGAAAAAAAAAAACTCCTGGCAAAAACAGTCTCCATCAGCAAACAACACAGGCCTGTATGCAACCATAAAATAACTTATTCGGTTATGCCACATACAAAAAATTTCTTCCTGGATTTTCCACGTGACTTTTCCCACCAAGGAAAACGATGAAACACATCCTTATCAAGAGCAGACCAGGTTTAGGCCACTAGAAACTCACGAATAGGGCTGGGACTTTGCACTGGACATCGCTTTGTGATCATACCAACTATTTTATAAAGATACGCCATTCCTCAGCGATCACAAATATTAATACAGGATTAACTTATAGGTAGTTGCAGGGAAAGTTCTTATTCTTGGGATTATGATAACTTCAACTTTGGAATTGCTGTAAAACATACTTCTTACTCTCTGAAATAAACGATTCCTCACTTATCTTACATTATCGATGTTGCAGGACAACGATTAGCAAGGTCGCCCGTCTATGGATAATTTGCGCATGAAATTATTCTGTTTTATAGCTGATATTCAAAGATTATGCTTAGAGCTTTCACGGCCCCCCATTGTTAGGGTGTTTAAGAATGGGTTTTTTTTTTAATTCTTGGACTTATTCTTCATGAAGTTTTAGAAGTAAGAAAGACACCTTCAGATATATTTAAATATGATTTAATTCACATTAGAATCATTTACCTTGATTTCCAAAAACCCACAGCGCAAATAAGGGGTATGTCCCATTCAATCCCCGCCGCAACTCACGTGTATTTCTCTCAAACATGGGAATGAGACTTTCAAAGGCCCAGGTTGGGTGACGACTTCACAGTAACGAATTTAATAAACAACTCAGAAGCTTACCACAATATCATCTTTTTATTTAAATAAGCACATCAAAAAACATTATTGGGGGGGGCATCCATTTAGGACAGTACCTCTAGGTTGTCGCTGATACAGTCTCGTACTTGGAAAGAAAGTCGAAAGACTTTATCCACACAGGTTTTTTATTATTAATAAATTCAACCTCACGTTTTTCTTCACAGGGGCAGAATCATCTTCATTTTTCTTTTCATCGCAAGAAACTAGTCTTCAACATTTAGTCCTTTTAGATATATGGGTAAGCATAGCACGATTGGAAACAACATAAATGAAGAGTCATTAGTTAAAACAACCACACATAATTCTTCAGGAGACTGAGCTTACATACAACACATACGTATTTGTCCAACGCCTCTTGGAAAAGAACCACACAGGCGAATCCCTCAAAGCCAAGGCGACGCTTTAGTTAGCAGGCACTGCAAAACACATGGCCATCTGAACAAAACTATTAGCGCCACCCAAATGTAATTGACGTCACTACCACTTCCCTGCAAACAAGGGCATCGCAGTACACATAAACAAATCAACTACCAATGTCGAACTGTTATTGATAATCGACCTAATTGTTTGATAGCGGCCATCATGGGGATAAGCCGCTTCATTGAAAAAGGTATATATATGGAAAAGTCGTCGACTGTGGCACCAAATGATTGCTGTCTTCACCAAAACACAAAACACTATAGTCCATTGACTATCATGACTTAAGCAACGGTAGCGATGGCCATGACGAAAAAAAGGTCCATAGTTACCACGTGATGGAGTTATTCAAGAGTGTCCGGCTTTGTGTGGCAAAGGTTTCACATTGGCTAGGTGTAAGAGAACTAAAAAAAACTTAAATATAATGTTATTGAAAAAAGCTCTAGATTTTCAAATAATACCTTGTTTAAATCACGTGAAAAACGAAATTAAAATACAATATGGGGGCACAAATAACATTTTCTTCAGGATATATATATATAAATTAATAATCTTAATGCCATGGAAAACGGAAAATTTTAAAAACGTATTTGAGAAAAAAAGCGACATGTCAAGGTTTAGGCGATAACCTGCCTAATAAAAAGGGAAATAAAATAAAAGAAATTTATTCCAACGGATATGAAATTTGCGGAAATAAATGATAATTGCGTGACTAAAAAGAAAGTGTGCACGAAGGGCACCCAATTTTAATAAGAATCTAGGTGATCCTGTATTTCTTGAAGAAAGAAAAAAAAAAAGGTAAAAAGAAAAAATAAAAGAAAAAAAAAAAAAAAAAAAAAAAAAAAAAAAAAAAACAGAGAAAGGAAAAAAAAAAAAAAAAAAAAAAAGAAAAAAAAAAAAAAAATAAAAATAAAAAAAAAAAATCAAAAAAAAAAAGTGTCAGAAAAGGGAAATAAAACACAAATGGACGGAAAATTATTCAATATGCTAGAAAAAACGCACGAAGATATTATTCTTAAATAGGATGAAAGAAAGCCTTTTACAGATTGATGTGGACTTATTTAAAAAAACTAATTCCATTATCGAAGGGGAAGGAATCAATTTCTCAATTGAAGAATGTACCAGAAAACCTTTTGAAGATGTACAAAATTTTTGATCCTAATGTTCAATAAATTATGTTAAGCAGTGCTAAATTGCGCTCATTTGTTGGACTCGCGTATTTGTCGGTTGTACTCTTTATCTTTTTCTCATTTTTTTTTTTTTTTTAATTTTACTTTTTTCTTGATTGCGTAACGTACCCAAGAAAGTGGAATTACTCGATGTTGGAAGCGAATCTTTTTTTTCAGGATTATTTTATTTTTGTATGGCGTATCCCTAACCTGAACATTGATTTTACGTGAGTTGATCCCTTTATTCTCAAAAATTGATAAAAACAGGGAGACAGAGGTGTCCACCTCGCCTTTTCAGGGGCAATGTCGCCGATTTTTGGAGGTACGTACCTTTAATTGCAGGGGCTACGGGCTCAAGCTGGGGTGGTACAGGAGTAAACTAAGTCGTTTTCCAGTCCCGGACGGGACTGGACACTTCTTCAAATTGTCACTCGCCATTTGCTTCTCGAAAGTAATAAGTCCAGTCCAAATTCCGGTCAGTCGACAATTGCAATCTCATTAAACGAGCCGTTCGCCCGATGGTTTTTGATCGGCTGTAAATAAACCCGGTCGCCCATGGAGCTGGTGTTATAATCACATTTTACGCCTAGCGCGAGGCTATCCCTTGTCGTAAATAAAAAATTTGAAAGTCGTTTTTTAAAAACCAGAGTCTTAACAAAGAGATCTTTACAAAGTTTCGGATTCCTGTATTGTGCAATAATCAACAATTAGTGCAGTCTTATTCTAGTCAAACCGCACGCGAGTCATGAAGAATACGACTATAAAATCAACGAGATAAGATTTACCAAGAAAGTTTTGGCATCCTATGCCTTTTGTATGGCAATACAGGGGGGGGGGCGGTACAAAACAAAGTTCAAGATTTGTTTCTTAACAAAAAAAACATACATGTTCATGAAACATTTACTTCATACACAGTGGACCTCAGTTTGCGTGAGAACAACTCCCTCAAACAGAGAACATAACTGTTTTTATATCTTCCCTGCGAGGCACTGACCCTTCATAATCGAAAGATTCAAGCGCAACGTGGTTCAAGAAAAAAAAAATATGAAGAATTTAATTATTCGACGCTACATGATCTAGTGACAGAGAACCAAGGAACATCAAAAGAGGAATCTTTTGTGATGGTTATCAAAAAACGTGGGTCCCCTCTTGAAGGCAAAAAGCGACGATATCTTATGGGGATTTTGAACGCCACGGTGGCATAAACGCTCACCTGATTTATGAAAGTACCTATGATTTAAAAATCATGAAAGCGGTCAGTCAAATTGAATAAATACGACGGTATTATGCGCACTAAAGGATCTCCCGGCTGTAGATGACAAACATTAAACAAATAAACACGACGTACTTCATGCAAACCTAGTGACCCGACAGTGCTGGGTGTTGTTGTTCATTTGTTACACACACATTTTTATTTGTTTAATATTCCCGAGTGTGAAATAATTTTTTTTAAATTATTTACAGAAAAGCTCAAATAGACAAGAAATGAGTGCATAAAATGGAGATACAATAAATTAATCAGACGGCGAAACGCATCTTTTATTGGTATCTCATGAGAATAGATACTTGTTTGAGGTTGTCCTCCCAGTCCCCTCCGAAAGACGGGATTTTGTTTTTTCTTTAAATAGTCTACAATTACCACCTTGATTGTGTGTCGATTGCGCGTCCCACTCAACAAGTTCGGCTATTATATAATCTGTCGGTTGTCGCATTCAAGTTGTAAATCTAACAAGATATTTAGGTCCCGCAGAAGTATATTGGTGTAATCGGTATAAGTTAGTTTGACAAATCGACAGTTATCGAGATTCTGAATGCAGCTCGAGGGTATCTGTCATCACGTTCTAACGATAGTCCATCAAGCGATAGGCATTAGCTGACCTAAATTTGATTCGATTTAATCGAACATGCCTCTGCATTCTATTACAGGCACTTTGGCCGATATTAGAGTTTTTCTTATCGAGCACATGAAAGAACGTTGGGGGACTCTATACACTAAACAATTTCGTCTGTGGCACTTTCAACTTGAAGTATACATTGATACTCCACATATTTTCACGAGTAACATGATGAATATGCCTGCATGGAGACCTCTATAATGAGCCCATGACTAGTAACTCTGTCTGATCTTTAATAGATGGGAACAAAGCTAATACCAAGGAGAGTATATCAGACAGAACATGATCTGCACATTGAGTGGACGCGCAGGATTGCAGAAGTGGTTAATCTCACCACTCGGTGAAAATATGCTCAGTTTTGTGTAACGAGAACGAAAAGCATAGCTACTGATATGGGCTACACACAACCAGCCTATAATAAGATACAATCACATTTCATACAATTGGCACTGAAATTTCCTGAGCTGTATTATGCAGAATCACAACCAAATAACCATGACACTAACTTACAAAGATCATTTAGCTCGGTAGCAGAAAACAAGAAAACTATTAACAAAAAAATACATCAAAGCAGGCAGAACCGCTCAAGACAATGGGTTTGGCCAAGTCCTTAAACGATCAACCCCCAATACCTCACAAGA
>JAMPIV010013817.1:0-70762 GCA_024509875.1 Oreohelix idahoensis
CACTCCCGGCAGACAGTAAGAAGGCTAACCACTAGTGCCCCAACCCTCCCGAGAAGATGCCAGTCGATGAAATAGGAATGTGAATAGTTGGAGACTCTGAGATGAGGGACAAGGAAGAAGTCATAGAATAATACCAGAATGGTGAGGATGGCGACGTAAATGTTGCAAGAGATAAGGTAATACTTACTTTGTCGTTCCCTTCTACAGAGAGGTTGTAGAGGTTTGGAAGAGAGAGAGCCGCCAGACTATTCTATCGGCTGTCTTCCTCCTGGACTGGTTCCATTATAGTCCTCGGTCCTTCAAAGATTGTCTAATGTTGTCCTCCCAGCGGACTCTGGGTCGTCCTCGGGGTCTGGATCCTTGGCTCTTTTGTTTCCCATTGCTTGTCGTGGTATGCGGTCTTTCTCCATTCTGCAGACATGGCCAAACCATCTAGTTGTTGGGACTGTTTACTTGGGTCCTGCAGGGGGGGTGGGATTTAAGGCCTTGGACGTATTCGTTTGGTTGCGTACCATTGTCTGCAAGAGAAGTAACGATATAACAGTTAAAATTATATCATCAAAACTGCTAGTCTTAAAATCGGTGTAACAGAACGTATTTATTCCCATAGCTTGAAACTTACCCCCCCTTTTGTCTTTAGGTTTAAACAGTGTAAAAAGTCGCACTTACATTTTTTTTTTTTCAAAATCAGTCTACATCCTCGTAAAAATTAAACGCAACAGATATTGTAAAATATTCCAAAGCTGCTTCGGTTTTTGAACAGTCATTGAAGTTATATTCAACAGCTGGATCCACTATCCTGCTTTGACCAGTGATTGAACAATGGAAACATAAGGTTCGAACTAAAATTTCTCAGTACATCTACAACAGAGTCAGTGCAAACATAAGAGTCAAACTTAAACATCCAAGTACATATAAAACATTTGTCAGGGCAACATGAAAGTCAAATTAAAACATCTCTAAGTACATCTTACAACAGTTGTCACAGGTGTCAGTACAACATGAGAGTCAAACGATAGCATCCAAGTTACATCTACAATAGTGTCAATCAATATGAGGGTCAAACTAAAACAATATAGTACATCTACAAACACTTAATCAGTGCTATATGAGAGTCAAACTAAAACATATAGTACATCTACAACAGTGTCAATACAACATGAGAGTCAAACGATAACATCCAAGTACATCTACAACAGTGTCACTGCAAACATGAGCTTCAACAAGAAACTGACAGTACGCCGCAGTTATAAAAGTATCCACCACAACACTAAGGCAAAGGATCGATACTGTGCCATTTCAAGCTGGGTAGTGTAAAACTGTGGTGCACGATTTCGATCAAAACCACAGTGGACGTGAATACGCATGAGCATAAACATTAGGACTGAGGAAGCCCTTGTGAAGACACTACCACTTTTGATAACCCAAAGAATCTTCTCGTTTATCTCAGATACAGAAAACCCCTTTTATATTAATTGCTCTCACTGAAATGTAAGTAAACGATACAATAAGGAAATCCCACTAGCTTTTCGAAAAATGCGTAAAAAGGCGCGCATTGTATCGTGAAAAACTCAAACTGAAACCATTTAAACGAGTATGCAGGCTTTTCAGTTCACTTTCATGGTGCATTGACCATTGATCAAAAGTTAGGATAAGTTTGACTACAAAGATCCAATGAAGTTGAAATAGAAAGGAATGAAATAACTACACGAAAATTAATGCGTCATCGGGACACGGAGGACAACATAATTATTTTCTGTCTTATTTTGGCAGGGTAATTGCTCATTTGACAAATACAGACTTAACACAAATGCAGTATGTAGAAAATGTACTGAAGTAATCCAGACAACCAAGCCAATTAATCAGACAACCACTTAACGTAATCCAGACAAACATGTAAATTAATCCAGACCACCATGTAAAGAAATGCAGACAAACACGTAAAGTAATCCTGACCACCACGTAAATTAATCCAGACAACCACGTAAAGTAATCCAGACCACCACCTAAAGTAATCCAGACCGCCACGCCAATTAATCAGACAACCACGCTTATTAAATATACTGAAGGAATCCAGACAACCACGCCAATTAATCAGACAACCACGTAAAGTAATCCAGACAACCACGTAAAGTAATCCAGACAAACACGTAAATTAATCCAGACCACCACGCAAAGAAATCCAGACCAACATGTAAAGTAATGCAGACAAACGCGTAAATTAATCCAGACAAGCACGTAAAGTAATCCAGACAACCAAGTAAAGTAATCCAGACAAACACGTAAATTAATCCAGACCACCACGTAAAGTAACCCAGACAAACACGTAAAATAATCCAGACAACCACGTAAACTAATCCAGACAAACACGTAAATTAATCCAGACCACCACGTAAAGTAATCCAGACAACCACGTAAAGTAATCCAGACCACCACGTAAAGTAATCCAGACCGACACGCCAATTAATCAGACAACCACGCTTATTAAATGTCCATAGTCTGACCGGTGAAGCGCGGATCATGATATGTTTGCAAGAAACAAAAGAGGTCAATATGTAGTTTATTATCTTACACGTGACGGGAGGCACGTAATATGCAGTTCATGTGACTCACAGTTAGTTTATTGTCTGTTGTCACACAAATGGTAATGTTAGTTCAAAGTTCAAAGAAAGGATAGAGAGAAGAGGCACTATACGTAAAAATGTTTATGTATCCACACAGATATGCTATATTCGAGAAACATACACAAATGAATATACACGTACATTACTGTATTTGCGAACACATATCATATGCATACATACATACATCATATATATGCAATGGAGAACAACAAAAACAACAACTAGAAAAAGCTACAGACTTTCATAAATGGATGCTTCCATAGAATAGAAGGATTAAAGTGGTATGAAAAGATCACATATGTTATTGTATGATGGTGTTCTTACTACATGTAAATTGTATGAGGCCAGCTGTGAAGGCTCCTGAGATAAAATGTATTTGAGAATTGTCAGAAGGCCTTTCTTGCTACCACTACGACCTCACACTTACTTTTTTTTTTTCTTAATGAATGTGGCTACGTAAAGTGTCTAGGGTAATGATGTGTAATGTGGTGTGTTAGTTATAAATACACCCACAGACATTTAAGAAGACTAATAAGATTAACAAGTGTTAAAATACACTGAACTAACTCACGTGTATAAAGTTTTTGATATAATTATATTACATTTATTGGTTCTGGATCAAGTTTTTTTTGTGACCAGAACTGATTTTAAAAGAAGGATTGAAAATTTATGAAAAATATGCATGGAATGTTACATAATAAATGCAAGAGCGTACCTATTTAAGTACTAGACTAGTTAGTTTTATTTAAAAAAGTTCGAGTAGTCATCTCTTTGGGAGGATATTTACTGTTTGTGCTGTTGGGGTGGCCTCATCACACCTGTCTATATTGACTACACAATGTCCAGAAAATGGTGGGAATTTTTACGGGGATATTAGTCACTACCAATAGTTGGTGAATGTCCAGCAGACCAGAGGCTCACTCATCTTTTTGTAGCTCTGGTGCTGAAAACTTGCGGTCCCACCTCTCCGTGCTGGCGGGCAATAATGGTGGTCTCTGTCACAAGAACTGCACAGATACACTCGAGTACAGTCACCCACCGAATAGACTCTGCTTTGTTGTCGATAGAAAACTCACAGCTCTGCAATCAAAGTATGGGCTATGTGTCAAAATCTATTCTATACCCACGTCTGGACACCACACTGACACAACAACCACATCATACAGACAGGTCAGATCTCTCTGACCAAACAGCACAGTTACCATGGTGGGTTTACATCCGATAGATCCTCCCAGACTATAGATTCTGAAAAATAATTATTAGTTGTCGGCCCTAAAAGAAGATAGGTAATCTGTTTCAACGCTTGATCTATCGTGCATAATCCTTGCTGTAGTTTATGTACCTTGTTGGTCCCTAGACCCTGACTTGGGCGGGGGGGTCTAGAGCAAAATCCCTACTTGTTTGTAATGCTAGATTTTGATATGGCAGTATCAAATCACTCGAACATGAAACAATATTCAAAATATATAAAGAAATAATTTCAATCTTACCAGATTATGAATAATTAACACAGAAGTGCTAGCAAAACTCAGCTGAGCTGCTGGCTATAGGATGGCGTCCCTAAATTTACTTCACTTGCTTTCATATGGGAAAACACCACACTTTAAAATCTGTGTCTAACACTGAACAATTATTGAAGAATGACCCCAAATGCGCTCTGAGCGCTAATGATATGCTTGTCTGTGGCCAATCACTGCCTAGTTGTACTTTAAATTTCAAATTTCTACACTAAAGTCATTTCAGTCATGCTTCAGTCAAGTATGGATGGTTATCTGTTAGTCTGTCCGTCTCTACTTGTGTTTCTAAAAAAAATGTGCTTGATTTTTGAAGCAACCTTTCTCTCCCCTTAAAATATTGTCGTAAAAAGTTATATTTAGACACAGCTACCGCTCAAAAAACCCTCTCCTCCATAATAAGTAACTTTGAACACTTGCGTCCCCAAGGTCGTGTTTTGTGTGCAAATAACGACACTTTTAGATTCAATATAGTCTAGCGATGATGTGAACTACACTGTCTTTTGTCATTATCTTCAATATTATCTATCCGTTTGTAAAATTAAGATCATATTATTTCATTGCTCAGAATAGGCCATCCGGCCAGCTAATTTTTATATTCCTAACATTAATATTAAGAAAAATTACTTTTTAAATTTTTGTAATATTCCTAACATCTGCGTTCTTCCGCTCAAATTCAAATCAAGCGCTTGGTATCGCAAAACGTCCAATTCCGTACCTCGTGTCAATTTGGGGGACGTGAATTTTTTACTTTCCGCCATCCCCCCCCAATTGCGTCTCCTTAGCCTTGCTACGCAATCTTTCCAGTCATATTTTTTCCTTTTTGATCCTCCGTTCCCCTCCTGTCTAGCAAGTCAATTTTATGGAGGGTGATGACCCGCGGTCTAGGCGATCATGTACATCAGCAGCCTACGCATTATGTTTTTATCCTTAAATGTTATCTTTTGAGTATTTTACCGTTGTATCTCTGTCAATTTCACTACACATCTCCCCACTTGAAAACATGCCTATGGCAAGTTCCAAAACCAGCGATACACATAGGTAAAATTACTCCTCACGTCTGCCACTACTCTAATTTTGATCACAGGGGTGCCGACTGAGGAAATCTGCACCGACATTCAATTTGCCTGGGATATATTGGATACTGAACTGATACGGTTGAAGCAATAAAGACCACCTCAGCAATCTTGCGTTTTCATGCTTAGCCTGAGACAAGAACACGAGAGGCTGATGATCCGTCTCCACCACAAAAGTCCTACCATACAGATAGATTTGAAACTTCTTTATTGCCCAGATTAATGCTAAACATTCTTTTTCGCTTGTGGAGTATCCTTGTTCCGCCTTATTCAATTTGCGGCTTGCATAAGCGACTGGTTTAAGTTCCCCATCAGGTGCAGCTGATCTTTGCAACAAAGCCCCTCCAAGTCCTACATTACTTGCATCGGTTCTTAAGACAAAGTCCTGTGTCAAATCAGGCAGTTTGAGAATAGGCTTGCTAGTGAGTTTTTCCTTTAACTCTTGGAACGCTAGTTCACATTGTGCAGTCCAAATAATTTTATCTGGAAGTCCCTTGCGAGTCAGATCAGTCAGAGGAGCACAAATAGCGTTAAAATTTTTGATGTATTTCTGATAAAATCCGCATAACGACACAAATGATCGCACGTCCTTTTTTGTTTGCGGCCTAGGTGCTCTCTGCAGTTTTTCCAAATTCTTAGGATCAGGGGTCATATTACCCTGATATACAGTGTGCCCCAAGAATTCCAACTCTTTGCATCCAATACAACATTTTGTTGGCCTAGCAGTTAAGTTCGCCTCCCGAAGTCTATCAAACAACATCTCCAGAGCTTCAATGTGTTCTTCAAATGTCTCGGTGGCGACGAGAATATCATCCATGAAATTTGTGATACATGGGTTATTCAGGGGGTCCAACAATTTTCGCATCATCCTTGAAAACACACTCGGAGCATTTTTCAGTCCGAATGGTAGCATATTGAATTCATAATGTCCATCCGAAGTGCTAAAAGCCAAATAAGGTCTCACTTCAGGCTTCACTGGGATCTGGTAATAGCCTTTACTAAGATCCACCTTTGAAAAGTATTTTGCCTTGTTCAGTCTGGCAAATAGCTGTTTTGTGTCTGGTAATGGATCCACTTGTCCTTCTGTGACAGCATTCAGTTTCCTGTAATCTATGCACAGTCTGTGTTCCCCAGACGGTTTCCTCAACAAAACGACACTAGAACTAAAAGATGATTCACTGTGCGAAATAATCCCCTCCTTCAGCAAATAATCTATTTCTTCCTTCAATGCCTTCTCCTTCGCGAACGGAATAGAATAGGCTCTCATACAGATTGGGTTTGTGTCTACCAGTTTCATGTCATACTGTAGCAAATTTGTATGGCCTGGTTTATCTGTTAATACATCTGTATGTTCCTCCAGAACCTTTTGAACTCTCTCCCTCTGGTTTTTAGTCAGGTGCTTACTGACTTTTACCTGTGCTGCTGTTTCACAAGGATGTAATGGGTATTCATGTGAGGTGAGTGGTTCCTTTTGCATCTGGGTTGCAATAGCTAAGGTCAATAAGGGGGTGCTTTCCTGGAGTGGTCTGTCCAGATACTTCTTTAACAGGTTTACATGATAAACTTTTTCCTTCCCCTTTTTGTCAATTTTATAGTTTGTTCTAGACACCTTCTCTAGAACCGTATATGGACCTTGCCAACCAATTTGTAATTTATTCTGGCTTCCGGGTAGTAAAAGCAGCACCTTCTCTCCGACTGCCAGTTCCCTGTCCTTTGCCTTCCTATTAAAATATGCTGCATGTTTCTTCCTGGCCTGTTTCAAATTATCATTTGCCAGTTTCCATCCAGCTTTCAAACGAGTGGTCAGTTCGTTCACGTATTGATACGATGAGGTAACAGTCTCTTCCGCCTTCTCATCTGTCCAGGTCCTTAATAGAGTTACATCTGGATCTTTAATTTACCATACTTATTTTTCATGGAACCCATCGGGTCCCGTCCCTTAGAAGCTCTATAATGAGGACTTTTCTTCCTAGAATCATCACTCACAAATCGACCACTACCAATTTTTCTCTGGGGTTTGTCTCCCCACTTAAGATTGTTTATGAGAGATCTTCGCTCTCTTGTCTGTTCTTCCAGTTTATATAAGTCTGACCGAGGGATTGTCATCTTATCCTGGGTAAAATTTCTTCTTTGTACTCTTCGCATAGTAGCCATGTTAATCCATTCAAGTGAAGACTGGGTGTGAAAAGGGGGCTCCCATTCCACTTTGTCTACCCGTGTATAATTAGTTTTCCTTTCAGGCCTAAAGTTGCCCCGTGGCGGTTCTAGGTCCTGCACATTTTTTCCCTTTGTGGGTGTTCCCTCATGAAATACGCCACATGCTTCTACAAAGTTTTCAACATCGACATTTACGTCGGGCCAATAGTATTTTAGAGCAATCTTTTGGCAGATGGTACCGACTTTCTCATGGTCACCATCTTTTCCAACATGTAAGCTCCTTATCAAATTTGCCCTATATATCTTGGGAAGAACTAACTGTCCGTGACCAGTGGATCTAGTTCCTGTCTTCCTGTATAATAATCTATTCTTCATGAAATATTCCCCCTTGCTCGGAGGTGTGTGGCATTTGGGCAATTTTTTAAAGCAGGGCTGGAGTGTCCTATCCTCAGCCTGCGCCTTCCTCATCTCCTCTGGATGAGCGTTTATAGGTTCACCTTCTTCCTCCTTCTTCTGTGACCTGGTCTGCACTGTCGCCATGATCACAGGTTTCTCGGGATTCCCCAAGAAGACGTATCTACACCCCAATATCAGAGGGTAGATTGGTTCATCTATCACTGCTGCTCTGATTTCTCCTTCCACATAGCGAGTTTTCACCGTTATCCTTGCGATGGGAAGTGTCATGAGTGGTATGTCCTTAGTCGCCCCTTGTATTTCCACTGTTTCTGTGGTATACTGACTTGGGTCCACTAGGCTAGACTTCACAACTGAATCATAATCCAAACCTGTATCATAAAGGCACCTTATGGTGACCCCATTACAAATAACATCCTCACAAACTGGGGGGTGATAAGGTTCCTGTTGTCCCTTAGGATTAACCTTTAATCTTTGCGTCCCCGACTTCATTGCAGCAATGTTTGAAGGTTTCCTTCTACAAAATTCGGTGTTATGGTTATCCTTCTTGCACCATTTGCACCATCTTTTTCCTTGGTTCAACGGTTTTCTTTCATTGAACTTTTGGCCATTGAACTGTGAGTTTCTGTCGCGATAGTCATTTCTTGGCCGCTCAAAGTTTGTCCTACCTTTATTTCCCGGCTCTCTATTATCAAATTTATTAAATTGCTGTGGAGCTTTAAAATTGTCTATGTGCTTCTTTTTAGCACCACTTACCTCTGCCTGAGCTGCCTGATACCTCTCAGCAACATTTAAAATTTCCCCCAACTTCTCTGCACCCTGTTCCATGAGAAATTTTCTCATGTCTGGAGCCATGGACTCTCTCAATTGCTCAATCATGATCATTTCTTTAAGATCTTGGGTCTTCCCCAGAGCCGTCCATTTCTCCAAATAGGTTTCTATTCTGGCAGAAAATTGGTGGTATGTCTCCCCAGACAACAGTTTGGCATTTCTGAATTTCTTACGATAAAATTCACCATTCTTTTCGTACCTTAATAACAAAGCCTGCTTTAACATGTCATAATTGTCTTGGTCTTCCCTGTTCATTTTGGCAAATACTTCGTAAGAAGTACCCCTCAATCCCTGTGATAGCTTTAAGCTCCACCTCTCTCTCTCTAACCCATATGTAGTAGCTAATAACTCAAAACGTCCTAGGTACCCCTCTATGTCATCGTCTTTCTCAACAAAATGGTCTAAATGAAACCCCATAGCTGAGTTTGAGGCTCCCATACTGGGCGTAGCATCTGAGGCAAAAGGGCTGGCACCATTTTCAGGAGCCGGGCCTTGTAATTCCAGCTCCCTTAGTCGTAATTCATGCTCCCTCTGCAACCTTCTATCTTCTGCTTCCCTTTCGGCCTTTTTATCTTCTGCCTCCCTTTCGGCAGTCAACCTTTTTTCGTCTGCCTCCCTTTGCTGTCGTTTTTCTTCTGCCTCAATCTGCAGCCTCTTAATTTCTCTATCAGCCTCAATTTGTAATCTCTTTTCTTCCGCTACCTTTCTATCTTCCCTTTCAATATATTTATCACATTCAGTCGTTACGTATTGAATTAAAATTTGACCATCCATCCCCATCTCCTTCGCAGTGAGCACAGCAGCTGATCTAAACTTTGCTAGCTCTGCCATACTTTTTGGACAATATAATAATATACAAGATAAATCTCTAACCAGTAAATACACTAAGTACTTCTAATTACTATATGACTATAGTCTAACTAATTCTAACTAACCAGTTAACTAATTAATTATTACTGGCTGTGAAGATTCACCAACTTTTATCTGCAGGGACACTTTTAATTTTAAAGGAAATTTTACAATTTATTTCCCTACTTTTATTTCTCCCACCAGGAGATCCTAATTTTTCTGTTGGGCTAATTATCCCGGACGAGCCCCCAATTTATGTAGTGGTGTTGATGGTATTGTATGATGGTGTTCTTACTACATGTAAATTGTATGAGGCCAGCTGTGAAGGCTCCTGAGATAAAATGTATTTGAGAATTGTCAGAAGGCCTTTCTTGCTACCACTACGACCTCACACTTACTTTTTTTTTTTTCTTAATGAATGTGGCTACGTAAAGTGTCTAGGGTAATGATGTGTAATGTGGTGTGTTAGTTATAAATACACCCACAGACATTTAAGAAGACTAATAAGATTAACAAGTGTTAAAATACACTGAACTAACTCACGTGTATAAAGTTTTTGATATAATTATATTACATTTATTGGTTCTGGATCAAGTTTTTTGTGACCAGAACTGATTTTAAAAGAAGGATTGAAAATTTATGAAAAAAAAAATGCATGGAATGTTACATAATAAATGCAAGAGCGTACCTATTTAAGTACTAGACTAGTTAGTTTTATTAAAAAAGTTCGAGTAGTCATCTCTTTGGGAGGATATTTACTGTTTGTGCTGTTGGGGTGGCCTCATCACACCTGTCTATATTGACTACACAATGTCCAGAAAATGGTGGGAATTTTTACGGGGATATTAGTCACTACCAATAGTTGGTGAATGTCCAGCAGACCAGAGGCTCACTCATCTTTTTGTAGCTCTGGTGCTGAAAACTTGCGGTCCCACCTCTCCGTGCTGGCGGGCAATAATGGTGGTCTCTGTCACAAGAACTGCACAGATACACTCGAGTACAGTCACCCACCGAATAGACTCTGCTTTGTTGTAGATAGAAAACTCACAGCTCTGCAATCAAAGTATGGGCTATGTGTCAAAATCTATTCTATACCCACGTCTGGACACCACACTGACACAACAACCACATCATACAGACAGGTCAGATCTCTCTGACCAAACAGCACAGTTACCATGGTGGGTTTACATCCGATAGATCCTCCCAGACTATAGATTCTGAAAAATAATTATTAGTTGTCGGCCCTAAAAGAAGATAGGTAATCTGTTTCAACGCTTGATCTATCGTGCATAATCCTTGCTGTAGTTTATGTACCTTGTTGGTCCCTAGACCCTGACTTGGGCGGGGGGTCTAGAGCAAAATCCCTACTTGTTTGTAATGCTAGATTTTGATATGGCAGTATCAAATCACTCGAACATGAAACAATATTCAAAATATATAAAGAAATAATTTCAATCTTACCAGATTATGAATAATTAACACAGAAGTGCTAGCAAAACTCAGCTGAGCTGCTGGCTATAGGATGGCGTCCCTAAATTTACTTCACTTGCTTTCATATGGGAAAACACCACACTTTAAAATCTGTGTCTAACACTGAACAATTATTGAAGAATGACCCCAAATGCGCTCTGAGCGCTAATGATATGCTTGTCTGTGGCCAATCACTGCCTAGTTGTACTTTAAATTTCAAATTTCTACACTAAAGTCATTTCAGTCATGCTTCAGTTAAGTATGGATGGTTATCTGTTAGTCTGTCCGTCTCTACTTGTGTTTCTAAAAAAAATGTGCTTGATTTTTGAAGCAACCTTTCTCTCCCCTTAAAATATTGTCGTAAAAAGTTATATTTAGACACAGCTACCGCTCAAAAACCCTCTCCTCCATAATAAGTAACTTTGAACTAGAGATGGGCAAATCGACACACTTCACTGTGTCGATACTTTCGACGCAATGATTTAAACTGTGTCGAAACAGTGTGTCGACACACCGGCACATTTTGCCCGTATCGGGTAGAAAGAAGTCTCTAATAGACAGTCATGAACTGTGTGAGACGATGTCTCTGTTTTTTTTTTTTTTGCGCGGTACTGGGTGTGTGAAAATCTATGGCGTTTCGTGTGACCATAATTCAATATTTTTACACAAGTCTTCATTATGATGAAATAAAACGGAGATATGATGATAGCTGAAGTATATGTGAAAATAATAAAAAACAACAATGATATTAACAGTAATAATAACACATAATATCAAACTAGAGTAAGCTAGTTTTGGTAGACAATGATTCAAATCTACACCGAGTACACAGATATCAGCAGAGCTAATAAAGTGTCCATTACATTTATACGAACACACGGACACTTTCAACATAGTGCCTAAAACATTGACAACTGCAGCACTGACACAATTTCCAGTGTCTATAATTTATCAGCAAAAATAATATCACTTGTAAAATCAAGTCATCCCTGAAAAATATGACATGTTTGATATTACATACTATCTTTGAATGTTCAGGAAAAGTCTTTTATCTTCTCACTGCAACGGTAAAGTTGTAAGTAAAAATAACAAAAAAAAAAACTACCTAAACTTATAAACGTAAAACATAAAACATAAGCGTTACATTACCATATAAAAGAAATCAATGATCTGAAGCAACCACTTCAATATTAATTTTCACTTTAAATTGATGTTTAAAAACATCATTTTTGAAACTTTTCCACTAGAAAGGCGAGTCCGACGTTCACTTATTAGCTGACCTTGTTTAGAAAAGATGCGTTCACATGGAACAGAAGTTGCCACGATGCACAATCTTTTTTTCATTATTTCAAAAATATGTGGACAGATCACTTCAGTCTTCTTCCACCAAAGAAGCGGATCGTCTAACCTTGGCAGCAGTGGCATTTGAGCGTACTTCTCAATTTCTACAATGCTGTCGGCCCTAGGATTTTCCTCTCTTTGTTTTAGCAGGTCTCCGACGGATTTGTCGAACTCGTCCCACACGGAACAAGATGTAGTAGTGGCAACGCTTGGCTCTATTATTTGAGGAAGGTTTGCTACTGAGGTTCCCTCTTGGCTCCGTAAGGCACAACACTCGTTAATTAGAATTTCTTTAGTTTCTTTCAATCGCTGCTCATTTCTGAAAAACCCATGCTCTTTGAATCGGGGGTCGACCAATGTTGCCTCCCAGACAATGGCTAGATCACTATATTTGTTATAAATTTTGTTTTTTAGTTCTTCAGTTAGCATTTCTATTAGAGCAATGACTGTTGCATTCTCATAGTTATGGCTTTTGAGACTGAGCGTGCAGTGGTTCAGCAATCCTTGGCTTAGCAGTGCAACTTTTGACAGTGTTACGTATTTTTCGCCACTAATTTCCATGGTGGTATCATAAAAGCACTGCAAGACTTTCTTTGACTGTTCGATTACATACCAGTCTTCTAAAGTCAGCTTTGATCCTAAGTTTGCATTCACTATTGCTAACGTGGACTGGATTGGCTCTTTTATATGGTTTACCCTGTCAAACATCTCGTAGGCTGAGTTCCAGCGGGTCGGGCAATCTTGTTTCAGCGTCAGGTTGGGAAAAACCCATCTGTTTCTGGATGCTATGAAGCTTTTCGAGAGCTTGTGGGCTTCTTTTAAAAAACTCGACAACAGCTTTAACTTTTTCTCGTGTCTGTGAAATTGTCTCCATGCTTGCTTGAACAACAAGGTTGAGACTGTGGGCAAAGCATGGTATGTGCAACCACTGGCACAATTTTACAGCTCTTACCATGTTAGCTGCATTGTCCGTTGTGCATGCTACAATTTTGTCTTGCAGCCCCCACTGCGACACAATAGTTTTCAGAGCATCTGCAATGTTTTCTGATGTGTGTTTACCGGTAAATTTTACACAAGACAGCAGGTAGGACTTCATATGACAGTTTTTGTCTATAAAGTGCGCCGTTACTGCTAAATAATTTTCGTTTTTCAAAGATGTCCACCCATCAGTGGTCAGGCTCACGTATGACGCACCACTCACATCATTTTGAACATCTAACAGCGTGATGTCATACAACTTTGATAAGAGGCTGTTAGACAATGTCTTTCGACTTGGTGGCTCATAGCTTGGGTTTAGAATCGAGATAAATTTCCTAAACTCAACACTTTCAACAATACTGAATGGAAGGTGATCCTTCACGATTATTCTTAAAATCTGGTCGTCTAATTTCTCTCTCTTGGCATTCGTAATTGGTCTTGAATAAAACCCTGTTACCTTGCATTGATTTGATTTTTTAACTTTTGGAGCTGTGAATAGTGGGGAAGTTTCTATTTCTCCACACCTTGCCTTCAATGTCGAAACTGACGAATTCTCTACCGAAATGGTCATCTCTTCATCTAGTACTTCTTGCTCGGCCAGATGCGGTGTTTTGATACGACTGCTACATAGATCCACGAGGGAATGTTTAAATTTCATGTGCCTAGTCATACTTGAAGTTGACGAACCCTTGAATGATAAAATACCAGAACACACGTTACATTTTACTTTGTTGTCTTTGATCTTTACAAAATAATCCCAAACAGGGCTTCTCCCCGCCATAAATGAAGATTAAATGAGGTTGAACACAAGTTTTAAACACTATTTTATGTATAAACAAAACACGTTTTCTTACGAGAGCGCCTGAAGTCAGGAATCAAGAGTACCGTAACATGCGTATAATTAGCGCTTGGATGAAAAAGAACTATGGAACTGTTTCGAAACAGCAGACTACAAGTAAATTAACTGAAACAATGAGACATGAGTCGTGACACCCTAGTATGTAGATTTACTTATTCTCGTTAGTACAAATCTATGGTATTTCGTGTGACCACTGTTAAGAATTTTACACAGTCGTTTTCATTATGATGATATGCAAGGGGAACATGCTGACAGCTGCAGTAAAAGTGAAAAAAAAAAATAATAATAATAACAGTAATAATGACACATTATATAAAACTAGAATAGGTACAGTCAGCGACAATGATTCAACTCAAACCGAGCAGACACCTAGTAGTAGTAAGCCTCTTTCAGTCCTGAGGAATTATTTAAAAAAATTTTTTTTGACTTGTTTGATTTTCCATACTATTATGAACGCCTAATGTACCGCACGCTTGACACATTTTTACAAAGGCCCCTGAAGGTGAGACAATGATACAATGTGCCTCTTTGCAAAACAGCGAGGCAGATGGGAACTGAAACTGCAGTTTCGATACACGAAACATACTATGTGTCGAATCTGCGTGAGACAGTGCGTCTCTGCAAAACAGTCAGGAACTGACAGTGTATCGACACGGCAAGAAGGCTCGGTATCGAATCTTTCGGGTACGATACTGTATCGAAACATTGATTCGAAACATACACACAGTAGCCATCTCTACTTTGAACACTTGCGTCCCCAAGGTCGTGTTTTTGTGTGCAAATTGTGACACTTTTAGATTCAATATAGTCTAGCGATGATGTGAACTACACTGTCTTTTGTCATTATCTTCAATATTATCTATCCGTTTGTAAAATTAAGATCATATTATTTCATTGCTCAGAATAGGCCATCCGGCCAGCTAATTTTTATATTCCTAACCTTAATATTAAGAAAAATTACTTTTTAAATTTTTGTAATATTCCTAACATCTCCGTTCTTCCGCTCAAATTCAAATCAAGCGCTTGGTATCGCAAAACGTCCAATTCCGTAGCCTTGCTACGCAATCTTTCCAGTCATATTTTTTCCTTTTTGATCCTCCGTTCCCCTCCTGTCTAGCAAGTCAATTTTATGGAGGGTGATGACCCGCGGTCTAGGCGATCATGTACATCAGCAGCCTACGCATTATGTTTTTATCCTTAAATGTTATCTTTTGAGTATTTTACCGTTGTATCTCTGTCAATTTCACTACATCAGTGGTAGATCAACGGCGCTCTGTTACAACGGGTAAAACGTTAGAAGACCTCAGCCAGGAGTCAATCCACAGCGCGGAGAAATTCAAGTTGATCTGCCTGATGATGATCTCACACACCTCTTGGACGGGAAAAGAGATGCAATCAAGTTTCCACCTGCCTGTGCAAAAGGGCTTTGCGAACAGCTGGACGAAGCCTTGTAAAAAGAGTTGGATAACAACCTGAAGCAGATAACCTTGACGAAAAGCTGGAAATCTTCGGCGACATAATATATCTTCACAGTCGCAAAGTTTTTGGAGTCAGGGTTGTAATGGAGAGTACCCTACCACACAAAAAGTAGAAGACAAATCAGAATAGAAGAGATGAGGAAATAGAAGAAGCATGCCCGAAAACAGTTCAAGAATGCAGTGGACACAGAGAAGGAAGGATTACGACAGGTATGAGAGCACCTGAAAGGCCAACATGATGTTATTTGTAGAGCAGAAAGGTTGTGCAGGAAAAGAAGGAAAACACGGAGGGATAAGGAAAGATTCTTCAGGGAGCCCTTCAAGTTTGCCAAAGAACTGTTTGAACAGCCACGGTCGGGAACACTAAACATCGGGAAAGAAGATCTGGAAGAACACTGACCTATTCAAATTGTCACAAAGACGAGCCCCTCAACAGTATGACAGGCCTGATATGGCCTAGTAAGCCAGGAGATGAGTTCAACACCAAGACCCACCAATGCAAGAAATAGAAAGCAATGTCCAGAAAGCACGGTGCAAGTCAGATTCTGGTCCTAATAATGTACCAAATGTTGTATATAAGAGATGTCCCGAAGTTCTCAAACGGCTGCTCCGTTTATTGAAGAATGCGTGGAAAAAACCAGCTTGTCAGCAAAGAATGAAGAAAGGCGAAAGGAGTCTACATCCCGAAGGAACAAAATTCCACAGACATCAGTCACTTCTGGTCAATTTCACTACTTAATGTGGAAGGTAGGATATTTTTCTCAGTGAAGGCTAAAAGGCTCACCACGTACCTCCTGGAGAATGGGTACAAAGACTCTACCATCCAGAAATATGGTACACCAAGTTGACTAGAGCATGCCACAATGATCTGGAAAGCAATTCAAAGGCAACGTCTGACAGAACAAATCTCCATTTAGTCTGGTTGGATCTAGCTAATGCGTATGGATCCGTTCCACGCCTGATGTTCTGGCAGGCCCTGGAAATGTACCATGTTCCACAAGAAATTGCAGCAATGCTGAAGCTGTATTTCTCCGGGTTCTCTGTTAGATTTTCAACCCGAGAGTACACAACGAAATGGATTGACCTACATGTTGGAATTGCAATGGGGTGTACCATCTCTCCAATACTATTCGCGTTGGCTATGTAGGTAATCCTCAAAGGAGTTGCTATAGGTCCAAAGCTCAATGGAAGGTGTCACATACCACCGCTTAAAGCATTCATGGATGACACAACAATTCTGACATCAGATGAACACCAGGCCTGGAGAATGTTAGCACGCCTGGATGAACTAGTCAGCTGGTGCAGAATGAGCTTCAAACCTAAGAAGTTTAGAAGCCTATCAGTCAGGAAAGGGAAGACATCTGAGGTCACATTCATGGTTTCAAACCAAAGAATCCCAACTGTCATTGAGGAACCTGTTAAAAGTCTTGGCATGGTGTATGATGCCTCATTAAAAGACTCAAAGGCAGTTCAACAGACAAAAGAAATGGCAGACAGAGGACTACGTATCATAGACCAAAGCAGACTCCTATGAAAGTTCCAACTGTAGTACCTCCATGTTGATACCTAAATTGCTATGGCCACTGCTTATATATGCCATAAGCACCAGTACAGTGGACGCTATAGAGCAAAACGTCAACACGTTCATGAGGAAATGGCTAGGCATACCACCAGGTCTGTCAGACATAACACTGTACTGCAAGAAGGCAAAGCTTGTGCTTCACTTCAAGTCAGTTGTTGAAGAATACGAAGCAGCAAAGGCAAGGCTCGCAATGATGCTGCGCGAATCAGCAGATTACGTAGTTAAGTCCATTCAACACACACTGAAAACTGGAAGGAAGTGGAAAGCGGATGAAGCTGTTGGTGCTGCCCAAGACTCGCTCAAGCTGAGGGAGGTAATTGGATACACACAGACGAAGAGACGGGTATTTGACCATGGTGACATCCGCTGGTGGTCCAAGGCATCAAACGGGGAACGCAGAGACATGGTAATTCAGGAGATACGAGGAGCTGAGAATGTCACAGTTTTCTTTATTCTTCAGTCGTTCAATTTAATTAATCGTATAGTGGTTGTACATTTCAGGGGTGGTTAAGTCAGAGACGAAAAAATTTCCTCCTTTCAGCTCGGTGACCGGCTTCCTAACTGCCAAGTTCCTACGTCATCCCAAATGACATTATTTTTACGTCATCCGTTTCCATCGTTACCTTTTCTTACTCTCCCCCAACCCAACTCACTAGGTGTAAGCCTCGAGAGTGCAATCCTTATTCAACTTCCCATACTTTCGATTTTGCGTCATCACCAAATATGGGTCATATATGCTGTGACATATTTGAGAAGAGGTTGCAAAAAGGGTTGCAGCAGGCCCAACAATGCCAATGGACTACATGGGAAGGAGCCCTGCAAAGGTCCTTGAAATGGAATGATATATGGCATATGGCACCTCTTAGACCCAGTTTCATTATCAGACCAATGTATGACCTCCTTCCATCGTCCGCAAACCTTGTGAGATGGGGAAAGTCGGATGATGAGCAGTGCCCCCTGTGCCATGGAAGGCAGACACTTGAACACGTGCTCTCAGCTTGCAAGGTGTCATTAGGGCAAGGGCGATACACATGGCGCCACAACAATGTACTAAATGTGCTGGCTGCTACAATAGACCTGGTAAGGGCGAAGGCGAAAAGCAAAGTCAGACCGAGCACCGCAAATACATACTTTCTGAGAGCAGGAAAGACAGCACATCCCAAACCAAGTAAATCAAGTAGCAGTTTACCATCTCTTCTTGACTGTGCAAATGACTGGGAGATGGCAGTATACCTACCTGGGCTAGGGGTATATCCAGAGAGTAACAGAAGATCTCGAAGACGGCCAGATATAGCGCTGCATTTCTCATCGTCGCACAAGATTATAATGATTGAGCTGACCGTGCCATTTGAATCCAGATTGGACGAGCAACACTCGTTCAAAGTGGCCAAGTATAATGATCTGGCCACGGACTTGAGACACGATGGGTTCACTGCAATGGTCACGGCTGTTGAGGTGGGTGCAAGAGGTCTCGTGCCTGCCTCATTGTATGATCTACTGAAACTGTTGGAGTTGAGGGGACAGCCAAGAACAAGGGCACTTAAGAGGCTCAACGAAACTGCGGAAAGGGCATCGTCCTGGCTGTGGAACAACCGCAACGGGCTATGGAACTCGGGACAGCAATTTGTTTTCAACATAGGGGTTACTTTCACAATTGCCTCCAGCTGGCAGATAATAGGAGTGAATTTTAAAGCTGCAACCAAGGTTTAGTGGGCTCAATTCTCTGCAAAAGACAACAGGAGGCTGACACTTGGGAATCATGAACCAAGTGGCCCCTTCTTCCCCCCCCCCTTCCTAGAGTGTAAAGGAGATTAAGGGGCCGAAATACTTGATCGATGGCGGGACTACTTCTGATGATCAGATTGCCTCCAGTTTGAATCGCTCTATATATAGTTTTCCTATTCAGGCAGTTCTTGATCTGGATTCCCCAGGGTAAGAGACAGAGAAAGACCAAGGAACACCTGGAGAAGAGAGCTGGCGACAGACATGAAGGTTATGAAGAAGTCATACAAAGACCTTGACGACTACACTGGGTTTTCTATATTTGTGAATGCCTCTTGTTAGTACTTCGGACAAACCTTCCTCAAATCCCATTATGCGCTATTTCAACTGTAGTTTTAGTAACAGTTTGTTTTACATGATGAAGTTACTATGGCCATGTACAAGCTCTTTTTAGTTGCTTGGGCGACATGCTTAGTAGGGCACAGTAGCCTTGTTCTTTCATGTTATCGAACTTGTATATATATATATATATATATTATATATATATATATATATATATATAAATATATATATATATATATATATTATATATATATATATATATATATATATATATATATATATATATATATATATATATATATATATATATATATATGTGTGTGTGTGTGTGTGTACATACATACACATATAAAGATGGCTACACACATACTTATATGCTAATTCACTTATGAGGGAGAAAAAACATTTAAAGACCATATGCATGCACGTATAAAATACATACGCATACACATCATGCATGCCTTCATACGCACAATCATACACACAAACAAGCATACTCAGATACATACATATACACACATATAAATACAGTAAAACCGTACAGACATAGTTCTACAAACATGTATAACTACACAGAATGCATCACAGAACAGTATGAAGACACGCTGTAACTTGTAATATATTTTCGTCGCCTTAATACTGTTTTATTCCATCTCCACTTTTGGCCAAAATTGACCTGAGGTCATAAATCTAGGTCATGTAGTTTAATCTATCATCTTACACAATATCGTACAGTTAACTGTTTGGATCACACCTTCATCACGCAAAATTTCATGTTAACGTAATTACTAATATACTAGCAATAACCCGTCAACATTGACAGGTTATTAATTATAGTGTGTTGTTTCTGTTACATTTATTACATACGGTACTATCACTACTGTGGTCATTTAATTCCATGCGACCGTCATTACATATTTGTAGTGAAAATTATATGGATGTATTAAATATGAAGACATGGAGTAACCTTACCTAAATGACATATGGAACAGTAATAATGATCTAATGGACCGTAAATTGACTAAATAACTAACATTTCTTTTATGACAACATGTCTCGTAATTGTTCGTGCATCTTTTGAAATCTTGCCCTGGTCGACTTACTGCCTCTGAGAAGCCATGGTCGACTTACTGCCTCTGAGAACAACGTGTGATGTTTGACGAAACTCCAGTTCATGTACTGTTTATCAATTGTGTTGTTGGCTTCTTTCCATAATTAAACTGTTCATGCACACCTTCATTTGCGCACTTTTTCTATTTTCGGGCGAGTACATATAAGGTAAAACAATACAATTATTGTCTAACTTTCAACCACAGTTGCACTCCCTTAGCTGTGGCTGAAAATTAATGTACTCTCTCGAAAATAGAAAAAAGTGCGCAATTGACGGTGTGCAAAATGTGACTGGCCGACCGAAGTACCTTACGGCGAGAATTATGGTATTGGATCCTTCATTCCTTCGAACAGTCAAAGACCTTTGAAAGCATTTTTCTTAAAACAAACTGCAGTGGAGATGGAATATAGCAGTACTGAGGCGACGATTATTTAATGTTCATGGTTTTTTTTTTCTTCAAAATTCGTTATTGAATAGAATTATCTTCTACATCTCCACCCAAACCATGTGTGATAAAACATTAACCCGAACCATGTGTGATAAAACATTATGTACACAAACACACAAAAACACAAGCACACGAGAATAAGACCATGAGACAGAAACCAACATGGCGAAGAGACCAAGGACCACAGATTAAGCTGAATATCGAGGGCAAGAGGGTTTTGAAGGGAAACGCCTGAAGACTTCAGTTCTGCAAGGAACTGGAAACGGACTCTACTCTCCCCCCCCCCCCCCCCCCCCACCCCACCCCAAGGTAAGGGGGAGACGAAAGAAAAAAAAACCACCCATTTGATTTCAGGAACATAATAATCCTTTCCCACGACATCCTAATTAGACGCACTTAAGCTAGAAAAGGTGTCCTGGGGTACAATATTGAGATTGACAGCTGTGAAAATCGCGTCAAAAATCTAGCCTGTACCTGACGGAAACTCACCGGCTATGTTAAACCACTCATTTATGTGCACATACGTCATACGAACACAGTTGTAAACATTTAATGTAAATTTAGCTTTCATTAGGTAAGACTATGCTATAGAAACAGTTTAAAACACGAAACCACAATACACGGGTTTTAATTTAAGATAGACAAAAAAAAGACTATGTTATGGTTTGCGCAAGTCAGTTAAAATAAACTCTATTCAGATAAAGTAAAAAAAAAAAAATATATAAAAATTGAAAAGAGTTCGATACATGTTTTTTAAAGCTGAAAACAAAAAAGCAACAAATGAAAAAGAGTTGTGGAAGGAAACATAACGAGTCAAACAGACACAACGCAACCACCGTCCTTTTCAGGACGAACGAAGAAGAAGAAGAAGACATAAGAATGGTAAGAATGCCATGGGCAGCTAAACACGAGCAATGAAGATGATTTCAAAGAAGCCAGAGCGCAAGTGAAGCTTATTACTCACATCAGAAGAAAACAATCCACTTTCTATGGGATCTTACTTATATATATATATATATATAAGAAGGAGAAAGCGTGAATATATTATGACAACAAGACAGATTGAAGGAACAATATATGTATAGGACGACACAGAGTGAATACACCAAATAGTTTGTCATCATAGCATGAAAACCCAACGGGCTGATCACCCGTTTGCCAGTCACTTTGATTACGGAAACAACGACAAACGGATTGATTTGTCGTTGCCCTAAAGACGCCATTAGGCGTGATGGGAACAACGGCAAAGAAAATCTATTCGCTGTTGCCCTTAAGACGCCACTAGGCGTAATGGCCACTGCTGACTGCTTTGCCGGTCATTGGCTAAGGACGGAAGAAGAAGGAGAAGATAGCATGAAAAGAAGTCAGCAACAGAACTGAGAAACAACACTGGAGACAGGAAGTTGTGGAGAGACATGATCACCTATACCACAAGGCATGGCACTTGAAGAATAAGACCTTTGGTATTAGGTAACACGTTTGGTCTTTGCTTGAAAACCGCTGGTGAGCTGACGATTTTAAAGTGATTAACTAAAGACATGTTTGTTATGTCCGTTTTTCCTCTCCCTCTTCCTCTCTCTATGTTCGTCCTTGTGCGACTCTTTACCGTTTAATAACAGCAACAAGTTGGTCAAGTGGTTAGAGCCCTTGCCTCTGGCGGCAAAAGATAACGGGTTCCGGATTCAATACCTGGTAGCCTCGCGCTCCAGTCTACCTAGCTGTAAATTGACACCTGACTCTGCTCTTGAAAATGCAATGAGGGAGACATCTGGTCACCTGACCTCATAAAAGCTGGACCTAGCACAGGGATTCTTTTAACACTTTAATCCCCTACGGCAGTATCTACTATATTGACCTTTATCTCTGGCCTAGATATGTTATTACCTTTATCTCTGGCCTAGATATGTTATTACCTTTATCTCTGGCCTAGATATGTTATTACCTTTATCTCTGGCCTAGATATGTTATTACCTTTATCTCTGGCCTAGATATGTTATTACCTTTATCTCTGGCCTAGATATGTTATTACCTTTATCTCTGGCCTAGATATGTTATTACCTTTATCTCTGGCCTAGATATGTTATTACCTTTATCTCATCTCTGGCCTAGATATGTTATTACCTTTATCTCTGGCCTAGATATGTTATTACCTTTATCTCTGGCCTAGATATGTTATTACCTTTATCTCTGGCCTAGATATGGTATTACCTTTATCTCTGGCCTAGATATGTTATGTGTTTAAAACGCATACAGTCTATTCGTCCAGTCGACTATTTACATGTAATTCCTAGATAGGGTAATCCTTCTTGTTCATCTAAACACGCAGACATAGTGCAGTGAAAATGAAGTCGCCAGAACCGGTGTCATCTGTAACAAGAGATAACAAAAGGGAAATGAAAATTGATTAGAACCACATTTAAAAAATACAAAAACAAATTCTAATGGAATTCGTTAGGCGCTAACAAGATGGAACACTCTGGGAAAGATGAAGAGAAGAAAGCCAAGGAAACTTTAAGAAAAGACAAAGTTAAAGAAAAAAGGATGGAAGTTATTGTTATTGTTAGTCAGAATCTACCTCACTGCATTCCGGGCAAACACATAGGTACTTATAGTTTACGGCGCATTCCAAAGCTAGAGGAGTTTGTGTTACATGATGAGATTGCCAGCCTCATACACAAACGAATATTAGTCGTATTTTGCGACCATTCCTGATGAAGCAGGGGTCCTAATCCCACCCAGTATCCTCAGAGGCCCTCGGGAACTGCGAGGGGGAGGGGGGGGGTAGGAAGGGGAGCGAGTCTATAACACAGAAGATAATTTAGACAATAAAGTAACAAACAAGACCACTAGAAACTACAGAGATGTTGTCTGATAAATGAATGTTTAATTTCCTGCACAGCTAAAATATTTTAAGGTGGCATGAAGTCTGGCTAACGAACACGTGAACATTAGAACGATCGGAAAGTAGTAGTCTAATATCATCAAGCAAGTAATGAAGAGCGACAAAACTATGATACATCGTGATTGAAAGACAGAGTGATGGACTAAAAAGATGGAGGACGAAAATGTGTGATAATGGACAGTGGAACAATGTGGCAAGGACGACATTAAAGGTATTCATAACATAACATTGAGGACCTTTTTCCGAAAGTTAAGAGAGCTATAATTCAACACGCCAGTCGACGTGGTATTTGTAGAAGAAGAAAAGAAAGAAGAACAAAAAGAAGATAACGACAACTATGATGATAGTAATGACAATGATAATGGTGACGATGCTGAAGAAGAAACAAATCGATCGGGCCGTTGAAATTTCTTACATGATGAACTAAACGTAAACTAATTAATTATGATAGTGTATAACACAAGTTCTGAACTCAACAGACATAGACTATGCAACCAGAACTCAAAATCCTTGCACCGAATCACCATTACACATCAGACGCTCTGTGGACTTCAGAACAATACATCACCACAGCAAGAGTGCGCATGCAGATTCACTGCTAGCCCTTGAAAGTTGGTCCAAAAAGTGGTTGCTCAAAATAAATGAACAAAAAACTACGCACACTATTTTTTACCTTGTCAAATAAACCACAGCAAGCAAAGCTGCAACTAAATGGGCAGGCAGTACGAGAAAAGATGAAACACCAACATACTTAGGAATCACACTAGACCGCCGAATGACATGGAAATCACAGATTAACAAAATACAGCTAAGGGCAAAACTTCGCATGGCCATCATGAAAAAGCTAGCAGGTACCACATGGGGTGCTGATGAGAATATCCTCAAAAAGCTGTACACAGGCAGAGTCAGACCTGCTATGGAATATGGCATCACAGCTTGGTCGACGGCAGCAAAGTCAAATTTTGACAGAGTAAACAGACTCCAAAACCAAGCAGCACGTATTATAACAGGGGCCCTAAAGTCTACACAAATCAACCATATGGAAAACATCACAGGGCTACAGTCAATGGAGGATAGACGTGACAGCAGAGTCTTAAAACAAGCTGAAAAATTTAAGAGGCTCGAAGGACACCCCATGTACCAAAGAATAAATAGGCTAGGAAGAGGCAGGCTCAAGCGAACTAACTTTGTCGCCCAAGCAAAAGAAAAAATTAACAATAATACCATACTAGCAAGCTCAGTTGCAAAGAAAATCCCAACAAGCTCAACTATCCCACTGTGGAAAATAAGATGCTTTCCTAAGTTAAAATCTGATATTCCAGGCATTGAAGGTAAGGGAACACAGACAGAAAAAAAAAAGAAAGTGTATAGCAACCAAGTATATTGACCAAACATTTCCAGCAAAGCTTTGGACACATGCATATACTGATGGTTCGGCAACAAATGCAGTTGAGAATGGGGGTGCCGGCATCCTCATAAAATTAAAGAATAGAATTTACTCTATGGCAATTGCCACTGGAAAATACTTCAATAACTTCTGTGCTGAAGCAGAAGCCCTGAAACAGGCAGCTGAAACTCTTATTGAATGCAAAGCACAGGCAGAAAAACAGATAGTAATCTTTTCAGATGCCCTCTCAATAATATCAGCGCTAAAGAGCCACCAAACTAAAGGATTGAAAGATCTGATAATCTCCCTTGAAAGACTGGCCGAATGCTTCAAGAAGTGCACTATCCAGTGGATACCAGCCCATTGCAACATACCAGGAAATGAGGAGGCAGATAGACTTGCTAAGGAAGGAGGTGCCTTACAACAAAATGATATAGAGACAACTTACGCAACGGCAAAGACTACTATAAAGGCTACATTCAAATCTAAATGGGAAAGAGAGCACCCGGGACATTTGAAAAATGATGCATATCATCAACTATCCAGAAAAGAACAGGTCATCATTTTTCGGCTACGCACTGGTCACAACAGATTGAGATACCATCTGTACCACAAATACAAAATTGATGCAACAGATCTCTGCACCTGCGGTACCAGCCCAATGACAGTCAACACCTGCTGCAATACTGCCCAACATACAGTAATGAACGGAGTAGCATATGGCAACAACCCACTTCTGTCAACGAAAAACTGTTTGGAGATGTCGGGAACCTTGAGTTGACTACTGCCTTTATTAGAGTCATAAATGTGGAAGTCTGAAGGCGAACGAGGAAGAAGAAGAAGAAGACTGTAAACGTGTCACCGAAAGATCGGAAATTCCTTGAGTGTCACTATCTCTTCTTTGGAACTAATGTTTAAAATAGATTATAAGAGAAAGGTCCATTATCTCTTCTAATCTAAAAGCAGTCCTCTTAGTTTCAGCTTTCAGCCACATCGAGAAGCGCCATTTAATAGGCTCCCAAGTTCATAAACCCCATTAGAAGCGCGCCGGCTTCCTTATACACGGATCCACTAAGTCGTGAGCTATTTTCTTTCAACACGCCCTGGTTTAAAAGGATTCCAGTTAATGCCAATTTCCAGACGTCTGTAGTAAAATTATATCAATGAAGAACACACTAATCAGTTTAGACATTAAAGAATGAAGCAGTTTATACTCTTCACGTGAGTTTTTGCACAGAATAGAAGGTCCGTTATGTTTTCTCCCATCGGACACGTCAAGATGAGAATGACTTAGTTCGCTCTATGGGTTAACATTCTAGTTATACAGTGTGATTGAAAATTGTGATATCTTCACTCATATGCAACTAATTTACCTTGAAACAAACAACAATAGAGTTAATTCCATATATTTTCAACGTAAGATGTTATGTCAAATTACCGTTAGAACTCAAAGTAAGATCATGTCTCATAAACACATGAGTTTATAACAGGCAGTAATCTTTGCTATCTCTTGTAGCGTCGGTGTCTTGGTCATTTTAGATTTTATTTTGTTTCTGGTAAAAAAACAGCAACAAAACTTATTTATCAAATGGCAGCTATTGTTCTTTGAATTGACATTTGTTTTATGTCAATCCTATAGATTGTGCTGGGACAGGATCTGAATATTGTGCCAGTTATCATTGTCGATAACTATGAATTGCAGTGAAGCAGTACTTCACATACCTGGGGTTTACCGCCTGTTTCATAATTATTTTGGGTCGATCTCTGCTTCACTCCGGTAGTAATTAGTTACATTTGTTGTACTGACTTTTTACATGCTTTTTCTTTCTCTGCTATGTAGCAGATAGTTTGTATTTTCAAACATTCTTACACCCCTCTCACTGATAGGTCGTCATGTCTGTTTGGTTACCCGTTCATCCCTGCTTTGCAAGGAACGGCAGAGATAATAATTAATCCACAACCATGTTGGTTAATCTCGGGTATGGCCTACATCAGGCTACAGAGTAGCATCAAAATCGCCCAGCGTATTTGCTTAATCGCTGATAAGGCCAGGGTGCGCTGAAATTTTGATAGCACTACGGAGAGATAACTTATTTGTCAGTGCACAGGAATGACATGTTCGTTCCCTACACACCGTGTTGCAAAGCAGGACAGTAAAATGTTACATCTAACACATATTGTCGAATGAGTTTATAGATGTGTTTGTGAGTTTGCATACAAGGCATCGGATGTTTTATTTCAATATATTGGAGAGGTGACCTTTTGCATCACGCACATTATTTCAGGCGGAAATAATTTTGAAAGTACCCCACTAAACACGCATGTTTGAAACGATTGGAGCTTTCTTAGCATCGTAACAAAACAAATGCGGGGGAAGAAGGGCCATATAACCTGACCTTTTAAGACACTCTGAAAATTCACTGTGCTTGCCAAAACAAAACTAGACTGCCAGAGTTAGAATTCAGAAATCTCTTTATCAGACCGGACTTTGTGGAACATCTTGAAGGACTTAAAGAGCCCAGGAAACCATTTTACTAAGGAAGACCGGCATCTGAGGAAACTGAGGAAACTGAAACACGGAATCATAGAGGGAATTCAGTGTTAACATAACGACCCCTAAGAACACGTGTGAAAAGGCATCTGCTAGTGCCTTAAACCTACTTCTCTGAGCAAACAGTCTGTGAGACAAGATTGGCTTGTTGGTGGTACGAGTTGAGGGTACTATCTCTGGAACAAGAAGAGAAAAGTGGCCTGAGCTTTAAGACGAGGGACCGACTTCGTAGACACTCCCTGACATTTCTGGGAACTGCTGCGCCCTACACCTTTACCAGCGACTAGCGTGATCAGTCTACCAAGAACCAAACCATCAGAAGGAGCAGAACCGTCACTGACAGCTATGTAACACATAAAAGATGCCAAGTTACCTCCTTTATAAACTTTCATTCCATCACAACAGTGATGATAACTTTCTGTTAAATCATTATTCAAATTTTCTAAAACCTTGTTAAACCTAAATGATTATTAAATATGTTATTTGTAAGTATATAAATTTAACGTCGGTTTAATCATTTTGAATGTTCTACATGTTTGTCTTAGTCAATTTATTAAAAGTACTCTAAACAGAGCTTTACCATAATAATAAGAATTCCACTGAGTAAATCAGGGTGGGGGCTTGAACAAGCTGAAGTTATAATTGCTTAATTCTTCATAAAAGGCGGCGGACCAGTATAAGTTAACAACTGCCCTGTCAATGCAGCATTGTTCTTGACTTCGGAAATATCTTATGGACACTCCTTTGAGATAGAAGCATCATTATCCTTCTATCTACAACTCTGCCAAAAGTAATCTTGTGCGAAGGTAGACACCTTTGAAGGCCCATAGTAGATACTCTTGAGTATTGGCCATTGTTGGACCACTACTGCAAAGCAGAGGAGGCAATTCCGTGACACCGTCAATGACAAACTCTCTCTGGACACAGAAATTGACAGTCGCATTGGCAAAGCTGCAGCTACCTTTGCCGGTCTCGCAACGCGTTTCCTGGGAAACTCCAAACTCACAACGAAGACCAAAGCTATGGTAAATAACGCCTGCGTCACCATCACACTTCTATAAGGCAGCGAGACATGGACAACCTATGATAAGCAAGAAAGAAGGCTCAATACCTTCCATCTACGGTTTCTGCGCCACATTCTCGGTATTTTGTGGAGGGACAGGGTGACAAATGTCGAGGTGTTGTCACGTGCTGACTTTCAAAGCATGTATACACTGCTTAGTCCGCCCAGACTACGCTGGCTTGGGCATGTCCGCCGCATAGTCGATGATCGAATGCTCAAGGATATCTTCTATGGACAACTGGCAGATGGCAAAAGAACAGCCGGGCGACCGCAGCTGAGGTTCAAAGATGTGTGCAAGAGACATGAGGGCACTGGATATAAATCCAGCAACTTGGGAGGATGAAGCTGCCGGGCGCACCAAGTAGCAATGCTCTCTACGGTGCCACCTCAGATTTGGCGACAAAAAGCTCTCACGCAAAGCAGGAGAAAACGTCGAAAGCGATATCACGCAGCTGTGGGTTGTCTCCTCTGGGGCGCATTCCAATAGTCAGTTATGACTGAAGGGGCTATTATTATTGTCGCATAATTGTAAGAAATTCCGTTTGAATTATTTTTGGATCAGCCAATCAGAGACGGGTTTTTCCCGTATGACGTAGAACGCCGATTCGCTATTCACAAAGGCTGAAGCGAGCAGACCAACTTTTGTGCAACCGGAGTGTCACGGATTGCCTCCCCTGCTTTGCAGTAGTGGTCCAACAGTGACTAAAACTAAAGAGCATCTAATATTGCCTTCAGGTATCTACCTGTGCGCAAGATTACTCTTGGCAGAGATGTAGATAGAAGATTAATTACACTTCTACCTGAAGGGAGCCTTCACAAGATATTCCCAGAATTGAAGAACAAAAGCTGCTTAGGGCTGAGCAATTTGTTAACTTATTATCTGGTCCGTTGCCTTTTGTGAAGGTTTTACGCAATGGTTTAGCCCGTTCAAGCCCCCAGTTAGTGTAATCCAACGAAATCCCTCTTATAGGGTATAGCTCTGTTTAGTGTAAATATATGTCTAAGTATTTATACATAGATATATTAACTGGTCTGGCTCATACGTTTGCTTTCATACATATAACTGAATCAACTATTATTGTTTAGTTTTAAAACAATAGGTAACAAATTTAATAGTGAAATAGCCTTTAACAGGTTAAATATTGATAGTTATAAATTTCTCGTCATTGAGACGTAAGTGGAATTTTAACTTTATACTTTGACTGAAATTTCCCTATTTGCTGGTGCCTTTTAGTTAGCACTTAGCTTGTATGAGTGAGTCCTGCAAGCTGTGGTTCATCAATTCTGTGATGACGAAAGCCTTCTCCACACTCTCTTCCACTGTAGGCAATTAGGGTGGATGCTTTTCTCTCACACTAGCAGCGTTAGTACCACAAATCGTCTGATGGCTTGTAACCACGAACTTGAGACAAATAGAAAGAAACAAATGCCTGCTGAGTACATTTGTTTGCCGCAAACTAACAGGCCCATTGTCATGCGCTCCACCCACTAATATTAACCTATCAGAAGAATTAAATTCCCGAGCACACTCAGGGAATATGATGAAAATTCACCCATATCATTCTGGGTGTTAACTAGGAAATTGCGTCTGGAGAGCGTGAATAATTATTTGCCTGAATTACAATTAAAAAAGGTACATAAATCTCACAAGATAATATGTTACACTGGAGGTACATATGATGTAGTCATCAATCATCACTGCTCCAGTCGGAGTCTGGGATCGCTCTGCTGTTGGGTTTCCCGCACGACTAGTCAGAAACAATCACCAGCTCTTGCTGTAGTGGTTCATGAATATACTATTTTCATATGTTGAAGTTGTCAGCCTCATATATATATCCACTAGCAAGAAAACGTTATAAATTCACATATGTAATAGAAATGTTCACAACTTACCCCAAATTTTTGAGAATGCACAATCTCCTTGCGCAGATTTCAGATGGACGCGAGCAATTTCGGTGCATATGCTCTCGAATCAATTTCGTCTGAAAAATTCCTCTTATGACGGTGTTCTATGAATCACTTGGCCTGGGAAACTAGTAATTCCTCTTCGACGGGTGTTCTGCGATACACTTGGTCTGTGATATTATTTCTCTTATGACTGATGGTCCAATTCCTAGGCTTCCAGTCCTAATATGTAAAGTCCTGGTCCTGAAGTTTTATAGTCTGTGTATTTAAATATGAGGGTTTACTCTTAGGATTTCAGAGTTGCCCAAATACTGTCGATCTGTCACTTTTGATATAGCAATGCTAGGTCCGATCCTTCTCTTCCTGGCTGTTTGGGAGTTGCTCGTATGAAGTTGCGAAGCTGTCTACTCTGTGTTTCTGAGTTCACTAGATTGTATCTCTCATTCTCAGTTCAAATCACAGATGGTGTTTCCGTCGAATGTTCCAATAGAATGCATTGTTTTATTCCGACATCTCAAATCAAACCAATCAAATCTCTCTATCACTGTTTGGGTGGGGAAGTTTAAAACATCCCCTCGCGTGTTTAAATATTAATTTTAATATCCATGCGTAGATTCAGCATAGAGAGTAAAAAAGGTGCATACAATATGCCACATAATAATGAATGAAAGGGCAAAAATTATACCAAATAAAAGCGATGAGTGAGAGGAAGAGAAAAATGAAGAAAAACGTGATACTGACGGAGTGGACGTGAGATGGCTCAACCGTACCATCACACGGTGGTTTGACGTAGCCATATATTTGTGACCAAATCAGTTGTGTTCTTTTACATCATTTTCGTTCTCTCCTGCGTTATCAACTTATTTCTTAATTTTCCTCACCGATCGGCTGATTATTTCTCATATTTTAGGCACCCACTTTTTTGCCTAGTTACTCCCAGACTTGTTTACGTTTCACCATTTGAATCGTAGTATTACAAGGCTAATTAGACCGGCTGGCAGAATATAATTTTATCGTCCAGTGTCGTGTAATGCAGACGGTCACAGGAAACCATTGTTGACACAAGGTGGTCTCGCACGATCAACGGAAAGAAAGCCAGATTGTCTGTGTAAGAAATCCGTCTGGGAGAGGTACGAAAACACAAGCGATAATAAGGTAATCGCTTCCGAGGGTCCGTCTCTGTATCAATAGTGCAGATAACCTGTCAGAGAAGACAATATTGGCGGAAGGTATTAGTCAGGACATGAGTTCGCAGATGTGTTTGTACGTTTGTACAAATGCAACCGGAAGTATTACGGCCTTATTTTGAAAAGATAAATCATGGGTTTAAATATTAAAGGATAATTTTAGGGAGCCGCGCTAGCGTAGTGGTTATAACACCGCTCTCGCGACCGGGTGATTCAGGATCAAACCCGGGCGACGGCATTTGAGGATTTTTCGTCGACCGGGATTTGGACTGGATTAACTCGAGACCTGGCGAGAACATTTGAAGGAGTGTCGTCGACCAGGGACTGGCGGCTCCTGAGCCGACCCAGCTCTAATGGGTACCTCCGAAAACGGCGAGTATCTGCCTGAATGGCGAGGGACACTTGTCTCTGTACAAGAAAATAGGATACTCACGTAAAAATCAATGTCAGGTTAGACATTAAAAATAACCTGAGATTTCGCCTCGAGTATTAGCGGGTGTACGAAAAAAAAAGGATAATTTTAAACACGTGGGAGAGAATTAGATTAATACTCAACCACACCCAGTTCCAAGATTATCATTGGCTCCATTTGATAGCAGGACATAAACATTAGCTCTCATTGGCACGTTTGTCGAAAATACCATATGAGACTTGGAGCGGAAAATGAGAGATATAAACTAGCAAAGTCTGAGACACAAATGAGACTTCATTTTCAACAGCGTCAAGTAACAAGTCCCCGAAGCCAGAGAAAAGGATCGGACAAAGAATTTCAAAATTAAAAGGGACCAAATCGAAGTATTAGGGCGTCTTTATAACTTAAAAGAGAACCCGCAATTTTAAATATAACAATTAGAGACTTAAGGAATCAGAGGCACAAAGTTATAAGAGGAATACTAAAAAAACCCAGACCAAGTGTTCGAAGCATCGAGTCTGCGTTGAAGTGTCCATTCTTCTGTGCCAGGAGATTGTAGACCCTATTTGGGGTAAGTTGTGAACATATATTTTAAGTCACACAGTTATACATCCACACGAATATTACCATACATATATATATTAACCCCAGACTCCGAATGGAGCATAGTGATGAGTGCTGATTACATCACACATGTATATATATATATATATATATATATGTATATATATATATATATATATATATATATATATATATATATATATATATATATATATATATATATATATATGTGTGTGTGTGTGTGTGTGTAGTATCATTTTGTGAGAAACATGTAACTTGATAATGTTAATTCAGGCACACGCCATGGCACTCGCGCTGTCCAGACACATTTTCCCCATTAAAGTAACCAGAAGAATAACGATTATTTCTAATCATATTCCCTGAGTAATACTATGTATACTCAGGGAGAATAATTGTTCAGAGAGGCTAAAATTGATGGGTCGACAGCGAGAAAAGACGCCTGTTTAATCTTCCGACCACGATGTACTTAGCAGAGGCATTTGTTCTTTTATTGTTTCTATAAAGTTCGTGGTACCAGACTACATTACTGTTCGTAGTACGAGACTACATTGCTGTTCGTGATACGAGACCAGTTTGAAGTAAGAGTCTTCGCCACTATCTTGTGATTCAAGAGCGGATATTCGACACTAACCACCTACAATGGACGTGTTTTGTAGAGAAGTGCCCTCATCACAAAAGCATTGACGAAATACCTGCTGCAGGGATCGAGCGTTTGAAGAGCTAAGTTCTTATTAAAAGACGACCGCAACTGACATTTTTAATAATTCACCTATCAAGTCTATATAAAGACAAAACGTTTACTAAATATCACCCATCTTTTCATATTTATTTTAAACTGTTAAAGAATAATTGATTATTAAATTTATTATATGTTATTTTACAAATTCAGAGTTGATTCAGTTACTATAGAATATGAGAGCAAGCGTATGATCCAGAATCTTTTATATACACACACAAGCACACACACACACACACACATATATATATATATATAATATATAATATATATATATATATATATATATAAATATATATATATATATATATATATATATATATATTTATTTTATATTTTACATCTATAGTGCCAAATAAATAATAAGAGGAATTTCCGGATAATTAAATCAGCTGGGGGCATAAAAGGCGGTGGGTCAGATACTATTGTTAACATTGCTCCGCCTCATGCAGCATTGTCCTTGGCATCTAAAATATCTTATGAACACACCCTTGAGGTAGAAGCATCATTATCCTTCTATCTACAACTCTGCCAAGAGTAATCTTGTGCGAAGGTAGACACCTTTGAAGACCCACATTAGTTACTCTTGAGTTTTGGCCACTGGTGGACCACTACTGCAGAACAAAGGGGAGGCAACCCGTGACAATATTGCAAAAATGGAATACTGGAAAAGGATTTCTACATAAATCTAATTTAGGAGCAGGTGGAAGGCAAGCATGGACATCGTGTGAATATTACCACATGGCTTAAATACTGTAAACATAGCATTTATGCATGTGTTGATATTGACAAAATCATGCAAATGCAACTTTGGAAAACTATATAAAAATGAAGAATTGGATAAAACCTTCCTCCAAAGAAAGCTACAAGTGAGCTGGATCTAACGAGATATCAAGGAGAGCGATTGGTACGGTAGTTGGAGTGAACAGAGAAGATATGTGTTGGTAGAAAAACACAATCTGCCAAAATTTGCTCTCGGAAAGCTGACCGTTTCAGTCAGGAACTAGTTGTGACGTAGGTGTTTCTCGTTCGCCCGCGCCACAACCATATACCAATCGAGGATTTCAGATTCGATACACACACAGTTTACAAGGTGGACAGAAGGTACAGAGCTAGCCGCAGATTCATCCCTACATTTGTATCAGTGGCAGACTAACCTTGCTTTGAAGTTTCCAGCTATTGTATTCTGACAACCAGAGGGTTTATTGTGTAGAAGTTCACTCTGGAAGTGAGGTCCACTAGTGCTTTCCTGCGCATGTGAACAAAGAGCACATCATTCTGGATTCACTCCTGCTCACTGGACTCCATCTGGTGTTAGTAGTCTAGTAGAGGAAAAACACAGTGTGTCAACTACTACAATCCAATTGGGTGTAGCATTGCAGCTCAACATTCCAGGACTTTGTGCCAGATAAGTCACAAACCAAAAAACGTTGTCACAATATTATACACAAGAATCGTGTGATGAACTTTAACTATTCATAGTCAGTGAACAGATAACAGGAACACAGTGATTTTTGTTGTGAAATCAAATTTAATAAGTGAATCTTTGTGTGTGTATGTATGCATATATATATATATATATATATATATATATATATATATATATATATATATATATATATATATATATATATATATATATATATATATATATATATATATATATATATATATATATATATATATATATATGTGTGTAAAGAACAGTTGGGCGACCGCAGCTGAGATTCAAAGATGTGTGCAAGAGAGACATGAGGGCACAGGACATAAATCCAGCAACCTGGGATGAAGCTATCTGCGGCGCCACCTCATTTTGGGTGAAAAGAAGCTCACACAACAAGCAGAAGAGAGGAGAAAACATCGAAAGGAACACCAGGAAAGTAAACAGCTGAGGGCTGTCACCTCAGGAGCGCATTCCCATAGTCAGTTATGACTGAAGGGGCAATTATTAATATATAAATAAAGTTAGTTGCTTATCCTTTACAGGACGTGGCAATCAACCCCAGCTTTTATTGGCTGTTTGTGATTTTTCTAGGCAATTTGTTCATTCAGTAGTTTGCCATTGCTTTCTGAACGGTACGGCGCTTATACCATTGTTAAAAATCCACACAAAGCGATCTGCTACCAAACCGCCTGCAGCAGGTTTCGAACCTGGTATATCTGGATTATGAAACTGCGTTCATATCCATTAGGCCACAGACGCCGACAATATATAAATACATTGTTGATTTTCCAAGAGAAAGAAGAGATAAAATAATTACTAAATAAATTGATTAATTTTTAACTTCTGTAGCTGTGAATTTATTTCCATTTTTTTTCATTATTGTGAATTTAGGTAAGCGGGGATCAATTATAATAGAGCATAGAGTAGTCGTAGCGGGAAGATTAGGTAGGCTCTTGATCTGCACTTTACCATCTGAACAAGAGTACTTAATCGTCTGACTATAGCCTATGCCATCCATACATCAGTGCTCATTTCTAAGACTGGGGTATTTCTTCATGTAAAGTATTCCTTGACCTAACCTATTATCATATCATTACTAAATTCCCATCCCGTCACAATTATTATCCAATAGATACCAGTGAGGATACAAATATTACAAATCAGGGAGTGACTTTTTAATCAAAAGTAGAAAAAAATGTCAACGTGAGCCAGCATTTGGTACTGATATCAGTGTCACGAATTACGTGAATTTCCAATAATTATTGTGACACATTTTAGAGATGAAAACTAGACTATAATTCAAAAAACAAAAACAAACAAACAAACAAATTGTAAAATATTTTACTGGAATGTTGAAGCTGTTTAAAAATGCGGCAGCTCAGCTTACCATGTGTCAGATTCAATTAGAGTAACCAGTTTTTTTCCTGCTTTTTTATTTACTGACATGATCCTCTTAGCTTCTAGAACATTCACCACAGACTTTCACAACGTCAGTCCTGCTCCAGTTATTTCATTCCTTCATCCGCTTCCTTGTTCGCTCTTTGTGGAGCATGCATCCAATATTAAAGCTGTTGAAGGTAAAAAAGGTCAGGGATCCTGTTACAACGCCCCATTGACGCATATTGGGAATATGCTGTTAGGCCCATATTTTCTTGACCATCGGCACACTAGGGTGATGTGGCCAGCATCACGCCGGCCGCCTTAACCTTCCCAGAGTTGTTCTGGTACCCAATTCATGAGGCTGGGTCGACCCCGGAGCCGTTTGCGGTCTAAAAAATCCCGCCTCAACTTGAGATCGAACCATGGACCACTGAGCTAGGAAGCCAGTGCACTAACCACTGCGCGACCGCAGCTCTTGGAGGAAGCCTGCATAAATTCTTCCATGTTCTTGCAGCGGTAGTTTCTGTAGCAATGTATTTTACACGATGAAGTTGCCTGCCTCATGCACAACCTTATATTTCGTCGCTTCTTACGATGTAACCCGAGGAACCAGTAGTAGTCTGACGCTTTCTTTGTCTACTCAGAGACCCCCGGGAACTATATGGGCAGAGGCGGCCCTTTGGAATTTTCAAGGTGGGTGATGTCTTTGTGCCCCCCCCCCCCCCCCCCCCCCCCCCCCCCCCCCCCCCCCCCCCCCCCCCACCCCCCCCCCCCCTCCCCCCCCCCCCCCCCCCCCCCCCCCCCCCCCACCTGCCCGCCCCCCCCCCCCCCCCCCCCAAATCCACCTCCCGTTCAGTCTGATAAACTGTAATATTACAGTTTTTATCGTCTTCATCATTTCCCTTTGCGCACCGTACCAAGCCATGAAGTATCATCACTACTGCAGCGGGACCTGTGCGTGGCGGGAAGCCTGCACTAAGCAAAGCACATGCTTTTGCAGTAGTGGGTTCTGTGGCAATAGGTTTTTACATGATGAAGTTGCCAGCTCCATACACAACTCATATTAGTAGCCTGTACGACATGCCTGATTGTGCAGTAGTTCAATTTTTTCATTGGCGCTTTATAGACCACCGGAACTTTACGGGGCAATGAAACGAGTTTATGATGTGGTAATTATTCAATAGAATATGATCGAATGGCTTTGTCGACACCTTTTTGAAATAATAAATAAATAAATCCTCAAAAAAAAGGTCCTGACATTAACCTGACCAACCCCCCCCCCCCTTCTCCCCCCCCCCCCCCCCCCCCCCCCCCCCCCCCCCCCCCCCCCACCTCCAAAGCGAGCACGTCTTAATGTTTGCCCGAATCAAAATCTGTCGGTTGAAGTGAACAACAGTAGTAGGCCGTCTGTTTGATAAAAGGTAACGGTAGTGCCATAGCGGATACTGCCGTAGGGGAGTGAAGTGTTAGAGACTTCAGATACTAGGTCCAGCATCGAGAGGTGGGTTGACAAGATCCCTTCCTCGCTGCCTTTTTCTTCAGTAACTCAAGAGCAAAGGCAGGGACCCATTTACAGGTGGGTAGACTAGAGCTTGTTCGATACTGTGAATCAAAATGGGCACATTTGCCTCGAAAGACCAGCGTTCTAACCACTCTGTCAATCAGACGCTCAATGCGGCCTTAAAAAAAACAGAATTACGGGACGCAGTTAAAAAAAGGGTAAGCGTTAGGGTTAGATTTAGGAAGCCTAAACTTAACCCTAAACCGTAACCTTAATGGCATGGGCGACTTATCTGGATGACGTCGAAGAACACGTTCCACTGTTCTTCACTTCAACCATATCTGTCAATATACTGACATACATTCACGTGATTTTGTGGCACTACAGTTTTCGCGGGTTGTTTATTTATTTTATTTTATTTTTTTTTTTTTTGGGGGGGGGGGGGGGGGAGGCAGCGGGAAAGGGGGGGGGATTTTTTCAAAATAATAGATTTTTTTTAAGGGTGGATTTAGGATGACGTCAAATTACCACCCCTATCGACACCAGGTATTAAAGTGCAAGATGTGGGTGTCTTATCTGGTTTATAATGTTGCTGTGTATGTTGCAGTAGAGTAGTTCACAGGGTACAACACAGGCAACATGATGTGTAGAGTCATAGAAATGGTAACTTCGTTGTATAATTTTTACCATTTATTGCACGCCACAAAAACAGTCATGATATTTATGACATCAACATAGTTCAACGAGTTCAGCATTCAAATCATATTAGCCGATAGTCATCTAGGATTCAATACTCAATAGTTGTATTGTAAACAGATAGCTTCTGTATGTTCGATATCCTAAAGTTCTGGTTCGTGAAGCTGTATAAATAATATATATATAACTTCTGCAACAGTGTCAGCTGCAGCTCAACAATGTTCATAGACAATAATAAATATTCCCTTCCTGATGCTAGCAGATCAGATGTATACAATAAGTCCGTTTACTGTCTGCACGTGAATAGCATACATGGATTACAGGTCAGCTCGACCTTTATAACCTTCCTAAGTCTAACCATCTGACTTGGACGTGATCTCTGATATAACGAATCCTGGAACACAGACAATAGTCTTGCTGGTCTAGAGCGACCCATATGTACATATATATATATATAACTAGTTCAGGTATAAAGATACCGGTGACTTAATCCTAGTCAAAGTACCTCTCCATTTTGAATCACACAGGCGAGCAAAAGGCGACAAAATGACGAACCTCTAGATGATAGCATAAAGTTCGATACAAGAGGAATTACCTTATTTCGGAAAATCAACCACGAACATATGCCTCCAGGCAGGCTTGAATAATACTGGGAAATAGTCTAGTTAGCTAACTAACTCACAAAGACAATGTATTTCCCTCAGAAAATCACAAGACGCAGGTTGCGTCTGCTCGCTACTCAGACCATTTCTTAACTGCCCCGAGCTGGGCGGAACCACAAACGAACTCTCCAAGTCGAGACATGCGCAGAACAACAACAATATCTGAGTCGCCGTTCACATTAGACGATTCTAAGAACATTCGAGATAAAAGTCTTACACAGTCGCGCCTTTTATGGTCATGAACAGAAGCGTTAAGACAGGTTTTCAGACATCTACCATAGTTGACTGATACTACCAAATAAGGAGATATGGTCACGCTTCGTTCAAGAAATTATAGACCGAACGTGTCTCTATACAAGAGGAGGTAAACTCATAAAAAATAGCAGTATCAATATCTCGGGTTCTGTCCCTTTGACTGTAAAATATATATAATATACATTTCAGTCAAAAAAATGATCATACATACGAAAAATGTTTATACAAACGAAAAATAATAATGATCCGTGCGTAACATTACCGCACCCTCCCGGGAAAAAAAAATGAAACATTTTTTTTTTAAAATCCTGGAGCCGGAAAAATCTAGGCTCCTAACGCACGTATGATGCGCGGATATATACCTAACAAACTAGCTCAACGCATGGAGCGACACTGAGATCATATCTCAGATCCTTAGAGAAAAAATTTATCTAAGTATACGCTTATATATTCCAGGAAGGTGCCACCAACACACGCCACAATGATGGCAACATCATAATGAAAGTCAAATTACTCTCATACCAATATATGAAATTAAATATATTATTATGATATCATACAATGTGTTGCAAATAGCGGTGTAATTTACTAATATACCGCACTATATTATTACATTATATAAAGCAACAGTAATTAATAAGTAATACATGTGTTGATCTTCGTTGACATAAAACATTCAATAGAAGAAGATGTGGACATCATCCGCTCCCAATCTAGGACAGGCCTTGATATCCTCAAAGTTCCACAATGGACATAATCTCGCAGACTTCAATGATGTGCTGCGAAAATATCAATAACACAAATCTTAAAGACAACTGGTAAATCTCTTAATACAATCCTGAAAATAATTTATTTAAATGTGGCCGAGTGATCTTTTGGCCCGTATATCACTAACTAAGCCTTCTTAGATAATTACATGGTACAATGTTATAAACACCCCCCCAAAAAAGTGAGAAAATATCTGCTAACATGTCGTTATAGTATTGGATTGTATATCAGGAAATATATATGACAGAAGAATCATGTGGAATCGTGTGGGCATCTGGACAGAATGTCTGCCATCACATTATCCGAACCACGGATAGCTCGCACCGAGAAATGAAATGGTTGAAGAGCTATGGCATAACGAGTGGACCTCGAGCTCTTCAAGTTTTTGCTCTGAATAGCAGTAAGCGCTTTTTGGTCGGTTTCCACAATGAAGTGTGCGCCTAGAAGAAATCTTTGTAACTTCAGAATAGACCATACCATAGCCAATAACTCACGGTCTAAAACCGAGTAATTCTTTTCTGCAGCATTTAATTTCCTAGAGATATACATCACCGGATGCAGAGTATCAGAATACTCCTGCATTAGTGCTGCCCCAATCCCAGTTGACGAGGCGTCACTTCGAAGAACAAAAGTCTTCTCAATAGTAGGTAACCTAAGAATAGGTGGAGATGAAAATAGGGCTTTAACCTGGTCCAATGAGGATTGACATTCTTTAGACCAGCGGATCAGATTAGGCGACCCTTTCTTCAATAAAGTAGAAAGCGGTGCCATAATGGAGGACAGATTCGGAATGAATCGTCCGTAGAATTGGATCAAACCTAATAGACTCCGTACTTGTTTCTTCGTCTTAGGGACCGAAATGTTAAGTATTTTTGAAACATTGTGGTCCTCTGTCTTTAAAAGACCATGACCAACACGATGACCCAGAAAAGAAATCTCACTAAATCCTATAAAGGCTTTAGAGGGTTTTGCAGTCAAGTTATACTCGCGAAGAGTAGACAGTAATTCGTATAAACCCAAATAGTGATCTTCCCAGGAATCACTGAATAGACAGATATCATCTAGGTATGCTATGACATCTGTACGATATGCGAGAATTCGCCGCATCATGCGTACGAATGTAGCAGGGGCGTTCATAAGACCGAAAGGCATGAAATTCCATTGGAATAAACCCCTAGTTGTAGAAAAAGCTGTAAAAGGTTTGGCACGTTCGGTTAGAGGAACTTGCCAATAACCTTTAGACAAATCTAGTTTGGTAAAGAATCTAGAATTAGAAAGTTTATTGAGTAGCTCTTCTAATGAAGGCATAGGTTCAGCGTCGAACTTCGTAACTTGGTTCAATTTGCGATAATCTACGCAAATGCGAATGTTATTATCCTTCTTTCGAACAATAACCATAGACGAAGAGTATGCTGAAGTGGATGGTTCAATGATTTCCAAACGTATCATTTCATCCAATTCTTTTTCGACTTGAGACTGGAAATGGATAGGTATTGGATAAGGTCTGACTCTGATAGGATTATGATCAGTTAGCACAATGTCATGTTCAATGACATGTGTGTGTCCCGGGATGTCTGTAAGAACATCCTGAAATGTTTGCAACATCGAAGAAACTTGTCGATGTTCCTCAGCGGAAAGATTTGGAGAAACGGTCACGTTTTTCCAAGATTCCGTAGAATAAAGTGGGACCATAGGAAGAGGAAGATTGACATCAGAAAAAGTAGTTTCCTCATCCTGTATAACTGACAGAGATGAGTACTGACCATGAGGTGCTTGAGAATTGTCCGTTGCCTGGAAAATAGGCTGCAAATAGTCTGGTCTTTCATGAAATTCCGTGAGCATATTTATGTGGAAAGTTTTATGCTTTCCATCAATATCGACAACATAGTCGACCTCAGAGATTTTGGAGACTATTGCATATGGACCTTTCCATGCAATTAGAAGTCTGTTCTCCCTTGAAGGAAGTAGAACGAGAGCTTTGTCACCTGGACAAAGTTGTCGCAGACATCTATTTTTATTTGCAAACTGCCTTGCCTTTTCTTTAGCAAATTCGGATGAAGAAGTTGCTAGTTTGCATGCCTCGATGATCTTTTGCCTAAGAGCAATGACGTACTCATAAGAAGATTGAGTCTCATCGCTAATATTATCGGCAGTAATTAGATCGTGAAGTAAAGACATAGGGCCGCGCGGTTGCGCGCCAAAGACAAGTTCGAAAGGGGAAAACCCTGTATGTTCATTAGGGACCTCTCTATACGCAAAGAGAGCCGCGGGTAAGACCCTGTCCCAATCCTGAGGATGATCCTCAGTTATCTTACCAAGTAAAGTTTTCAGAGTCCTATTTAAACGTTCGACTAACCCATTAGACATTGGGTGATAGATACTGCTGAGAGACCTTTTAATATGTAGCATAGACATTACCTGTGACATAGTGTCCGATATAAGTTGAGTGCCATGGTCTGACAATATTTCTCCGGGAAAACCCAAGCGAGAGAATATTAGCCAAAGAGCGTCTGCGATATCAGCAGTTGAGATGCTCTTGAGAGGTATTGCCTCTGGCCAACGTGTGCACATATCGACACATGTAAGAATAAATTGATGTCCTCTAGCTGACTTAATTCTAAAAGGACCGATAATATCTATTGCCATCTTTTGAAAAGGGCGAATAGGAATGTCAGCAGCCTGGATAGGCGCAGCATGTCGTGGTCCTTTAGATTTGACCTCCTGACATACTTTGCAAGAGCGACAGTACATTCGTATGTCCTTGCTCACAAATGGCCAAAAGAAAGCCGCAAGAACCCTCGACTTTGTACGGGAAAAACCCATATGTCCAGCACATTGCGAGTCATGAGCATGTTGCAATATTTGCAATCTCATGCTCTTAGGCACAAGATTTTGTGAATGAGTGGACGTAGTCGAGTCTTGTACCATACGTACAAGTACGCCGTTCTTCATAGAAATCCAAGATTTTCTATTAGTATTTTGATTAGGATCACCTTTTTTTGCTAGAATGAAGAATTTTTGTAAAGAAGGATCTTCTTCTTGCAATTTGATAAATGAGTCACGTGTAATAGTCAAGTGACTATCTTGGTCATTTACTTCATCATTATTAGTTAATGAAGTTTGAGGTGGATCCAGAGCATGTGCTCTTGTGACCACCGCATTGGTAGCTTCAATGTTTTGCTCTTCCCAAACAGCAATCTGCTGTGGGGTACATTCCCTAACTCCGTGAATACGACCAATAATAAGGTCCGCAATAGGATTTGGAAGTAGACACGCGTGGACATCTCCCGTGAAGAAAGGAGTAGCTATATGTATTATGGCAGTAGGATACTTTTCCAACGTGCCACCAAATGTAACACATTTGATGACCTTTCCTGTAGCACAGGATGGATCTACAAGAGATTGCCTAACCCCAACAGTAGTACATCCAGAATCAAACAACACTGAGACTGGATTACTATTTACAAGCCCCTTATGTAATATAAGAGAACCTCTCCCATCATGAGCAACATTAGCAGGAAGAGCGGGCAAAGGATGACCACAGCTTAAAGTACTAACGGTCTTCGGGTCAAATAAAGTACTGCATTGGATACATTTATTTGCTCTACCAAAATCAAAAGATGAGCATCCGATAGCATTATGGTCTTTATTATGATTAACCTGTTTATCTACTCCCTGAGATTCTTGTTGAACCGAGTTTGTCTGTTGATATCTTTTTCTCTTATGTTGCGATCTACCGCGACCATTATTGCCTCTGCAATTATCATTAAAGTCTCTACTGTAATTTTTATCCTGGTTTGAGTTCCAGTTTCCATAACTGTCATTACTATCTCTATACTGTTGAGACTGGTATTGAGGTCTCTGAGAAAAATATTTTCCTCTATACTGATTACCTTTGTGAAAATTTCTAAAATTAACGGGAGTATTATACCGTTTAGTATTAGGTTGTCTCCAGTTCTGGGACGAAGAATCACCCTGAAATTGATTGCTATGCTCCTGTGCATAATTACGGTTACTCTTTTTATTGAAATTTTGCTTGCTACCCTGAAATTTACGCATAAAATTTGGGCCATAAGGTGCTGCCGAAGCAACTGGCAGACCTTCTTTTACTTTAGAGTTGCTAATGGTTATGTGAGGATGCGCAGTGACATACTGGCTACAGTATTCTTCCATTTCTTTTATGTTTTTAGGCTTACGCTCATGAAGAAAAGAAAGAAAGGATTCATTAACAGAAGACATGACCTTGTCTCTAAGTAGTAAGTCCATAAGAGCCTCAAATGTACTTTCTGTCTTAGATAGCTCAACCCATCGTAAAAAAGTAAGACGTATGCTTGAGATGAATTCAGAGAATTCAACTCCAGTTTCTGGTAACATGTTTTTAAATTTAAGACGATATCCGTCCTCGTTAAGTTGGTACTTCTTTAACAATGCCGCCCTGACAACCTCATAGTTGTTTTTGTCAGGCACATCTACCATACTCAATAAAGTCAAAGCATCACCTCTAAGTATCTTGGACAGATGATAAACATATAATGTTTTATCTATATTATGCACCTTACATGCACTTTCAAATCTATCTAGATAAAATGTTATATCATCAATTGAGGGATTAAATGCTGGTAGATTAAGCTTGAAATCCTTAGCATTAGTCTTATCTGACACCTTATTTGCATCATTAGCATTACCAGTGTTCAATAACTTTAACTTCTCCAACTCTAAAGCTAAGAGTTTTTCTTCATGCTCCATTTTTGCTTTTCTCTCATCAGACTCTCTTTGTAACCTTCTTTCTTCAGCCTCAGCCTGTAACTTTCTTTCTTCAGCCTCAGCCTGTTTTTCAAGCCTTTTATTTTCAGCTTCTTTTTCAAGTCTTTTATTTTCAGCCTCTTTTTCAAGTCTTTTATTTTCAGCCTCTTTTTCAAGTCTTTTATTTTCTTTTTCCATTTCCATTTGGAATCTTTTTTCATCCACCTGCATCTGCAGTTTCTTTTGTTCTATTTCAGCATCTATTTTCTTTTGTTCCAACTTTAATGCCTTATCATATTGAGTAGTTGCATATTCTTCCAACTTATCACCTGTCTTCCCAAGGGCTTTACCCTGCTCAATAAAGTACTCCAATGTAGACATGATGTCTAAAATGTGAGTACAGAACCTGAAATAATTAATTATCTTATTTCAACCTTAATAGTAACAAGACTTAATAAAGTGCTTGTATAATCACTATGTTTACCCCAATCTCTGTGGGAAACAAGACTTGACACCAACTTGTATTATCAAATGTATAATAATATCACAAGTCACTTCTTAATCATCAGTGCACTACACAAATCAGTGCATAACCATCAGTTATTTATCATAACTGCACTACAATAGTGCATAAGCCAAAAACCACAAGTTAGTTATGATAAGTGCACTATAGACCAATAGTGCATGAGCATATATGTATCAATAGTGAAAGCTAACTATGCAAGAACTATGTAAACAATAACAAAACAATGTAAACAATAACAAAGGTCAATAACAATGTAAACAATAACAAAGATCAAAGTCAATGTAAACAATAACAAAGATCAGAGTCAATGTAAACAATAACAAGGATCAAAACAATACGAAAACATTCGCATAAGTCAAATAAATAAACAGCGAAACTAAAAAGAAATATGCGAAGATATGACAAACAAATGACGCTACAGTGTATAGACAGCAATTTTATAAAAAAACTGAATAATAGAAAAGAGGAGACCTACAAATACAAACAAATGAAATCGAAACTAAAAACAGAAAGAGAGAAAAAAAAATATACAAAAAACGAAAATAAAGCACAACTCGTCACAACTAAACAGATATAGCAACGATTGTCGCTAGCAAATTTCACAGTAGGAAATTCGCACAGTCCCTAACGAAAACGCTAACAGTAGAACCTCTGTGACGTGGTATCATCTACTGAAAGACACCGCCCAACCGAAAAACCCGCTGAAATATAAACATATAAATACAAATAACATATAACATATAAACATGTAAACAGTGTGAAAAATGTGATAGACAGAAGGCTCAGTTAGAACATAAGGGCACAGTTCACAAACAAAACAGGCCACTTAACTTCTATATGTCCCAAACGTCAGCACGGTGCAGAACAGGATGTCGTCAGCATTCTGAGGATAATGATCCAACGTTGATTAACATCTGCTCCCATAGACAGCCATGACGAAGGAAATGAGCTTCTGACAGGAAACAGCTTCTGAACTTGACCTTCTGAATCTGCGATAGAATTCTACTACTGGAACAGTTGTTACGGCACTTGTCCTTCTTCTTAACAGATCAGGAAATCCATTCGCTCGGTACTTGTCCTTCTAGTTGTAGACAAACTTCAATACTGCCGAGCAGCGCCGGGTAGTTTCAAAATATCAACAACTGTCAGTAATGCCGCGTCTTTCAAAAAAATTTCATCAAAGGTGATGAATAGAAACTGCAACGTTGTCTTGTAGTCTGCTGATGATGTCTGGGTTTGTTGACCCCCTTGAGAGTTGGTACCAGAATAAACCAACTTTTGGCCACCATGAATTGATAAGGGTGGATTTAGGATGACGTCAAATTACCACCCCTATCGACACCAGGTATTAAAGTGCAAGATGTGGGTGTCTTATCTGGTTTATAATGTTGCTGTGTATGTTGCAGTAGAGTAGTTCACAGGGTACAACACAGGCAACATGATGTGTAGAGTCATAGAAATGGTAACTTCGTTGTATAATTTTTACCATTTATTGCACGCCACAAAAACAGTCATGATATTTATGACATCAACATAGTTCAACGAGTTCAGCATTCAAATCATATTAGCCGATAGTCATCTAGGATTCAATACTCAATAGTTGTATTGTAAACAGATAGCTTCTGTATGTTCGATATCCTAAAGTTCTGGTTCGTGAAGCTGTATAAATAATATATATATAACTTCTGCAACAGTGTCAGCTGCAGCTCAACAATGTTCATAGACAATAATAAATATTCCCTTCCTGATGCTAGCAGATCAGATGTATACAATAAGTCCGTTTACTGTCTGCACGTGAATAGCATACATGGATTACAGGTCAGCTCGACCTTTATAACCTTCCTAAGTCTAACCATCTGACTTGGACGTGATCTCTGATATAACGAATCCTGGAACACAGACAATAGTCTTGCTGGTCTAGAGCGACCCATATGTATATATATATATATAACTAGTTCAGGTATAAAGATACCGGTGACTTAATCCTAGTCAAAGTACCTCTCCATTTTGAATCACACAGGCGAGCAAAAGGCGACAAAATGACGAACCTCTAGATGATAGCATAAAGTTCGATACAAGAGGAATTACCTTATTTCGGAAAATCAACCACGAACATATGCCTCCAGGCAGGCTTGAATAATACTGGGAAATAGTCTAGTTAGCTAACTAACTCACAAAGACAATGTATTTCCCTCAGAAAATCACAAGACGCAGGTTGCGTCTGCTCGCTACTCAGACCATTTCTTAACTGCCCCGAGCTGGGCGGAACCACAAACGAACTCTCCAAGTCGAGACATGCGCAGAACAACAATATCTGAGTCGCCGTTCACATTAGACGATTCTAAGAACATTCGAGATAAAAGTCTTACACAGTCGCGCCTTTTATGGTCATGAACAGAAGCGTTAAGACAGGTTTTCAGACATCTACCATAGTTGACTGATACTACCAAATAAGGAGATATGGTCACGCTTCGTTCAAGAAATTATAGACCGAACGTGTCTCTATACAAGAGGAGGTAAACTCATAAAAAATAGCAGTATCAATATCTCGGGTTCTGTCCCTTTGACTGTAAAATATATATAATATACATTTCAGTCAAAAAATGATCATACATACGAAAAATGTTTATACAAACGAAAAATAATAATGATCCGTGCGTAACAGTGACATCTGTAACACGTGACATCCTAAAGCTGGACCTAGTATGGTGATATCTGTAACACGTGACATCCAAAAGCTGGACCTATTATGGTAACATCTGTAACACGAGACATCCTAAAGCTGGACCTAGTATGGTAACATCTGTAACACGTGACATCCTAAAGCTGGACCTAGTATGGTGACATCTGTAACACGTGACATCCTAAAGCTGGACCTAGTATGGTGACATCTGTAACACGTGACATCCTAAAGCTGGACCTAGTATGGTGGCATCTGTAACACGTGACATCCTAAAGCTGGACCTAGTATGGTGAAATCTGTAACACGTGACATCCTAAAGCAGGACCAACTATGGTGACATCTGTAACACGTGACATCCTAAAGCTGGACCTAGTATGGGGACATCTGTAACACGTGACATCCTAAAGCTGGACCTAGTATGGTGACATCTGTAACACGTGACATCCTAAAGCTGGACCTAGTATGGTGACATCTGTAACACGTGACATCCTAAAGCTGAACCTAGTATGGTGACATCTGTAACTCGTGACATCCTAAAGCTGGATCTAGTATGGTGACATCTGTAACACTTAATTCTTATAATACCTTTTAGTTTTGATTGAAACAGGGGTGGACTGACAATGATCCGGACCACCGGACATGGTCTCCCGGGCAATAAGGGTCACTGTCCCCTAACCTGGGACCCAAGACGCATCAAAAGTGAGGAATGCAGTAAGCGACCCATAGCTTGACTGCCTGCGTCAGGGTCCGCGAACCAGAGCTGACCAAGACCCAACTCCACCTCCACGTGGTGGTCCTGGAAACAGGCTGCATCACTGCAGTCTGGCTGAGGAGTAGGGATCGAAGAGGGAAGGCAAACCCGGTCCCAAAAAATGCCGTGCGGAAGTCGGATGTGTCGGCCGAAAGGCGCAAATACCGCAGCTTCGCTGTAAACAGACACAACGCAACCAACGTCCTTTTCAGGACGAACGAGGAAGAAGAAGAAGTCCCCTAACCATTCATCCATTGATTACGCTACATGGAGGCTAATGTAGAGTGCACCCCCCTACTGCTATCGGTAACTGCCCGATTTCCCGACCGTTCATCCGTCCCTGGGTTGAAATCACCATGACCTGTTTATTGTTACGTGCGCTCACAATGTTTACAGGAATGAGAAACACAATATAATTTTTTTAAATAGGTTTGGGGTTACTGGTATAACATTTCTTGTCTATCAGGATATCATCGATGGCTATCTGAAACATAACGTCAATATTGTTTGAACACCGCTCATCTGAAGGCAGAGCTCGGCGTTCTGTGTGATAGGATCAGGTGACATAAAAGCCCTTGGACCAGATTACATGATAATTGATCAGATTCTATAGAACAACCTCATGTGTTCACGTGACAAAGTGACGAAATGTTTTACCGCAGGTCAAGTGAATGAATAAGTAACGCAATTGCCGCAGAAATATGATTATATTTTATTTTGATATTCAGAACTTCAAAGTGAGAACACTCACGCACTCTCAAAACACATACTCACACATATATGGTCAGCCTTAATAATGCGGGCCCCGATTTGGTCCATTCTGGTGGGACCCCTGGGCGTAAGATTATAGTTATGTTGTAACACGTTTTATGTCACAATAAAGCTAATAAATATGGATATTGTTTTATCTTTAATATAATATAATTTGAAATAATCTCCCTTTTATCTTTTTTTCAGAACGTGCAAGTGGGACACTAAGTGCGAGGACCCCTGTGAGTTCAGGGCCTGATTTGGCCAAATAGGTTTAATGAGCCTATGGCCGGCCCTGGAAAAACACACACGCACACACGCACACACACAAGCACACATGCGCGCACACACACACACATACCTGCGCGCACATTAAAGCAAACGAAGTTACAAAAACGGAAAGGAGTACTGGCGATCATAAATTTGTTATAGTGTGACGATAAGGTTGTGCGATCTCATGTCCACTCCGTCAGTATCACTTTTTTCTTCATTTTTCTCTTCCTCTCACTCATCGCTTTTATTTGGCATAACTAGCCATTTCATTATAATGTGGCATATTTTATGCACCATTTTTTTCTCTCTATGCTAAATCAAGTAGAGGAAAGTCTCTAACACTCCACTCCCCTATGGAAGTATTTGCTATATGACTGCCTTTATTTTGTTTACCACTCCTCAGACGTATTTACGTTCCGCCGGGTGAACTGTGGTATTATCGTAACAATACCCAGTCATCAGACCGATCACCCGCTTATCTCTTTGAATCCGTCTGACCACCTTTTGAAACGTGTCGGTCCAACATTTTACCCCAGTGAAAGACTGCTGATCGTGTTGACACAAGCTTGTATTGTGCGTACGATGACAGAAGACAACATTGTCTGACCAGACATCTGTCTAGCGGAGGCACGCAGATAAAGGCGATAATTGGATAACCTGTCGGGGCAGACATCTTGGCGGAAGACATTACGCCAAGAAAACATAACAGCAATATTGTGGGAGGCAGATAGGTGCAGTCGGAACTATATTACGTCTTATTATAAAGAGGTCACGCGTGGATATTAAAATTAATATTTTAAACACGCGAGGGGATATTTAAAACTTCCCCACCCAAACAGTGCTAGAGAGATTTGATTGGTTTGATTTGAGATGCCGGAATAAACAATGCATTCTATTGGAACATTCGGCGAAAACACCATCTGTGATATGAACTGATAATGAGAGATATAATCTAGCGAACTCAGAGACACAGAACAGACAGCTTCGCAACTTCAACCGAGCATCTCCCAAGAAGCCAGAAAGAGAAGGACCAGACCTAGAATTTCTTTATCAAAAGTGACATATCGACATTATTTGGGCCACTCTGAAACCTTAAGAATAAACTCGCATATTTAAATACACAGACTGTAAGACTGGAAGCCTAGGAATTGGAGCATCAGTCATAAGAGAAATAATATCCCAGACCAAGTGTATCGCAGAACACCCGTCGAAGAGGAATTACTAGTTTCTCCGGCCAAGTGAATCATAGAACACCGTCATAAGAGGAATTTCTCAGACGAAATTGATTCGAGAGCATATGCACCGAAATTGCTCGCGTCCATCCGACTGGAGAAGTGATGAGTGATAACTTCATCATATGCGCCTCCAGTGTAACATATTATCTTGCGAGATTTATGTACCTTTTTAAATTGTAATTCAGGCAGTGGCGGCTTTCTTTAATGAGCTGTTGAGCTGCAGCACCCCCTGTAAAGAAAAGGACTGCATACTGTCTCTACTACATTATAATACATAATACGGACAGACCAAAAAATACAAAAAATTGAGGTTACACCGGAAGGGTTAAATACAAAAAAAAATGTATACAACACCGCTTTGTGGTAAGGGCTGCAAACGATAACAGCTCAAGTGACCTTGACCTCTTATAAGCGAATGCTTGTTATACACAGAGAAGAGGCCAACTGCGATTGGTTTGAATTTTTTAACTAGAGCTGCAACGGAACGCAGCTCGTGTAAATTATCTCTAATTAAAAGAAATTACAATGAAAATTTTAAACACGAGAAATAGTGCATACAAGTCTGTGTAACCTGGTTTGAGACTCGGGAAGAGGCTACGACTGACAAGGATTACTCCTAGTTGCAGTAAACTTTTAAAATAACTTTTCAGAACCTCTTGACAGATTTTAGATGAGATAAGACACTAATCATTTGTGTCTGGGTTGATATTTCACATGGTTGTCACAATTTGTGAGTGTTATGTATAGTATTTTAAATGAATGAACAGTGCAGCACCCCCAATGACAACCCCCTGGAACCGCCACTGAATTCAGGCAAATCATTATTCACGCACTCCAGATGCAATTTCCTAGTTAACACCGAGGAGGATATCGGTGAATTTTTATCATATTCCCTGAGTTACACTGTGTGCTCGGGAATTTAATTCTTCTGAGAGGTTTACATTGGTGGGTGGAGCGCATAACAATGGGCCTGTTAGTTTGCGGCGAACAAATGTACTCAGCAGGCATTTGTTTCTTCTATTTGTCTCAAGTTCGTGGTTACAAGCCATCAGACGATTTGTGGTACTAAGGAGCTAGTGTGAGAGAAAAGCATCCACTATAACCGCCTACAGTGGAAGAGGGTGTGGAGAAGGCTTTCGTCATCACAGAATTGATGAACCACAGCTTGCAGGACGCACTCATACAAGCTAAGTGCTAACTAAAAGGCACTAGCAAAAAGGACATTTCAGTTAAACTTTAAGTATAAAGTTAAAATTCCACCAACGTCTCAATGACGAGAACTTTATAACTATCAAAATTCCACTAATCTTTCCATATTTATTTTAACCTGTTAAAGACTATTTCACTTTTAAATTTGTTACCCGTTGTTTTAAAACAAAACAATAATAGTTGATTCAGTTATATGTATGAAAGCAAACGTATGAGCCAGAATAGTTAATCTATATATATGTATACTTAGACATATATTCTTCTTCTTCTTCGTTCGCCCTGAAAAGGACGGTGGTTGCGTTGTGTCTGTTTACGCCGTAGCTGTGATATCTGCACCTTTCGGTCGACACATCCGACTTCTGCACGGCATTTTTTATGGACCGGGTTTGCCTTCCCATTGCGATCCGTGCTCGCTCAGCCAGCCTGCATTGCTGCATACTGTTTCCAGGACCACCACGTGGAGGTGGAGTACGGTCTTGACCAGCTCTGGTTCGCTGGTCCTGACGCAGGCAGTCAAGCTATGAGTCGCTGACTGCGGTCTCTATTGCTGCGTCTTGAGGTCCCACTTAGACATATATTAACACTAAACAGAGCTATACCTTATAAAAGGGATTTCGTTGGATTACACCAACTGGGGGCTTGAACGGACTAAACCATTGCGTAAACCCTTCCCAAAAGACGACGGACCAGATACTAAGTTAACAAATTGCTCAGCCCTAAGCAGCTTTTGTTCTTGACATCTGGGAATATCTTGTGAATGTGTGACATTCAGGTAGAAGTGTCATTAATCTTCTATCTACATTTCTGCCAAGAGTAATCTTGCGCGCAGGTAGATACCTTGGACGCCAATATTAGATACTCTTGAGTTTTGGTCACTGTTGGACCACTACTGCAAAGCAGGGGAAGCAATCCGTGACATATAGTAGTTCACTGCGGACACTAGATATCTGTGTTAACCATGTCAGCTGCTTTAGCTGTGTGTATGTGAGGACTCCCTCTAGGGTAGAGGCCCACCCAACTCGTGGAATTGCATAACTCGCCAATTAGAGGGTCTGGTGTGATATCCACCAGTGTTCAGCCCGCTGAGCTGGGGAAGACCTCTGGGGTTGCAAGAAAACCCAGAAACCTATCCCCAAATTCGTAAGGGTAAATAGTGAAAACTTTAATTCCTGGAGTTCAAACGAACGAACATACATGCAGGTCGGGGGGGGGGAGGGGGGAATCAATAGGGCCCTTTGACCTTGCCCTCACCTCAGGGGGGAGGGGGCTGAGCCTTTTTTCATGCCTTTCTTAACATTAAAATATGTTCACCCCTTTTCCCATACACTAAGGGGGCTAAATAACGTGAATTGGCCCGGGCCTCATCTGAGCTCTCAGGTGTTCTCTCTCTGTTTGTCTGTATACGATGTATGTATCTGTCACGGGTTTCGCCTCAACTTTGCTCTGCAGTAGTGGTCCACCAATGACAAAAACTCAAGAATATCTATTTTTGGTCGTCAAAGGTGTTTACCTTCGCACAAGATTACTCTTGGCAGAGTTGTAGATAGAAGGATAATGACGCTTCTATCTCAAGGTAAATTTCACAAGATAATTCAGAAGTCAAGAACAATGCTGCATAGGGCAGAGAACTATTAACTCATATCTGATCCGGCACGTTTTGTGAAGTTTTAAGCAATGGTTTGACTTGTTCAAGCCCCCAGCTGAGTTAATTCAGCGAAATTCCTTTTATAAGTAATGTTTGGCTCTATGGCTGTAGATATATGTATATATATTGAAGATTTTCGATCATATATGCGCTCTCTTATCTATAAGAACTGAATCAACTATGAATTTGTAAAAATAACATATAACAAATTTAATAATCAATTAGTCTTTAACAAATTTAAATAAATATGGATGAAGATGATTTTAGGAGGTTTTAGAATTTGTCTTCACTGAGACTTAATTGGGGACTGATGGTTATTAGTGTCATTTGAGTGCCTGTTACAAAAGACTTAACTTTCTGAGTACTGCACTGGGTCGTTGTCCGGTTTTTTGTGATGAGGACTCTTCTCTAGAGTCGTCTAGATGAACTACACTCCTAATGTCAAGGTGGGTATCTTCACAACGTGCCCACTGTAGGTAGTTGGTGGCAAACCCGGTTTCTTGAATCACAAGATAGTGGCGAAGATTCTTACTTCAGACTGGTCTGGTCTAAGAACCATCCTGTAGCTTCGAACCATGAACTTTAGGAGAAATAAAAGAGCAAATGCTTCTGCTAGGTACATTTGTGGGCTGCAAATTAACAGGCGCATTGTCTCGCTGTCCACCCACCAATGTTAGCCTCTCTGAACAATTATTCTCCCTGAGTAAACACAGTGTAACTCAGGGAATATGATTAGAAATCACCGTTATTCGTCTGGTCACTTTAATAAGGAAAATGTGTCTGGACAGCGCGAGGGCACTGGCTTGCCTGAATTACATTTAACAAGGTATTTATATCTCACAAAATGATATTATATACTTTAGGCACATGTGATGTAATCATCACTTCTCACTACTCCATTCGGAGTCTGGGGCCACCTCTGCCGTTGGTTTTCTGTTCGACTAGCAAGAAGCAATAACCAGCACTTGCTGTAGTGGTTTATGAATATACTATTTTCCTATGTTGAGGTTGCCAGCCTCCTATTACTGGTATAACCACTTAGCAAGTACGGACATGTTACAATTCATATTTTAAACTTTATGTTCACAACTTACCCCAATGGGATATACAATCTCCGGGCACAGTAGAATGGACACAGCAACTTTGATTAGATGCTTCGAACACTTGGTCGGAGAAATTTTAGTATTCCTCTTATGGCGGATGCTCTGGTTCCTTAAGTTTCAAGTCTTTGTATTTAAAATTGCGGGTTATCATTTAAGTTTTAAAGTCGCCCAAATACTTTGATCTGTCACTATTAATTCTGGAATACTTTGTCCGATCCTTCTCTCTAGCTACTGGGAGTTGCTAATTCGACGTTGCGATGTAGCCTGATTTTTTTCTGCGATTTTGCTAGATTATATTTCCATTTCTCAGTTCAAGTCCCAGATTGTATTTGTAGACCAACTTGCAAATGAAAGCCAAAGTCTATTCCGGTTCTCAAATTAAACCAATGGTAAGCTCTTAAGGACTATTTGGGTCGGGGTGTTAAATCCTTACTATCCCCAGCGTGTTTTAAAATATCAATTTTAACATTTAAACTCGTGACTCCTAGACGACTTAAGTGATAAAAGTATTATCCCTGACTTGTCTAAGGAAGCCTTGCATCTAAGCGAAACTTCAGTCGGGGTCTTCCAGTAATTAGGACATAAAATTACCAAATAATAGCAAGTGTTTGTTTCATAATGAACGATGAAATTGCTCGCCTTAGACAAAACTTCAAGTTAGTCGCTTTTTAAGACATGCCTGCGGAGCAGTGGTCGTATTCTTCTGTGTCTCGATGTATGTAAAGATGTTGATATATATATATATATATATATATATATATATATATATATATATATATATATATATATATATATATATATATATATATATATATATATATATATATATATATATATATATATATATATACATATATATATATATATATATATATATATATTAGTGTAAAAGCCCGTCATAAGATGGGAATTAAATTCAAAAGCACCAATACCTAACTTAAATTTTGATTATTCCGATACTTTTGGAAAAACAATGTTAGTTGTGAACATTCGATTGTCCATCAAAAAAGCACCTTGATTTTCTGTTTTTAAATTTGTACTTTTACATTGTTGGGATTTCTCGATTGAGACAGTGCGACGTACAGCAGCTATCCATGAGAGAAGACTGGCTCGTTCAAAAAGATTCCAACATTGTTCAAATGTTTGCCCCTGAGATTTGTTGATGGTTATCGCAAATGATGGAATGATTGGAAACTGGCGACGCTTGCGCCGTCTTTGCTGACGTTTACGATTCAAACGCATACGATAGTAGTATGTCATGTACGCTACGGTTAGCATTGTGGCGGCGGGGCGTGACTTTTATATAAGGAAATAATCCGATCGATGGTGGCGGCGGAGCTGACTTTTTATATAAGGAAATACTCCGCTCGGTTGTGGCGGCGGAGCTGCTCAAGTATGGTGGGCGTGTTGTTGTTGTGTGTTTGTTCATACAACATTGTGTAGTTGGTTGTGTGTTACACCATGTGTTACAATATTTATTTTACAATAGTTATACGTACTAACAGGTAGACAATATATTTATACGTACTTTACAAAACAGGTAGACAATACTTATACAACAGTTATACATATATATACATATTCATATAAAAGAAATAGAGGTCGGAGTGAAGTGTTAGAGACTTGACTATACTAGGTCTAGCATCGAGAGGTAGGAGTGAAGTGTTAGAGACTTGCCTATACTAGGACCAGCATCGAGGGGTTAGAGTGAGGTGTTAGAGACTTGCCTGTACTATGGGACCAGCACCGAGAGGTGGGAGTGAGGTGTTAGAGACATGCCTTTACTAGCGCCAGCATCTAGAGGTGTGAGTGACGTGATAGAGACTGCCTTTTCTGGGTCTAGCATGAAGAGGTGGGAGTGAAGTGTTAGAGACTTGCCTTTACTAGGGCCAGCAGCGAGAGGTGGGAGTGAAGTGTTAGAGACTTGCCTATTCCAGGTCCAGCATTGAGAGGTGGGAGTGAAGTGTTAGAGACGTCACTATAGCAGGGCCAGAATCTAGAGATGGGAGTGAAGTGTTAGAGACGTGCCTGTACTATGGGACCAGCACCGAGAGGTGGGAGTGAAGTGTTAGAGACTTTTCTGTACTATGGGACCAGCTAGAGGTGAGGGTGAAGTGTTAGAGACTTGCCTGTACTAGGATCAGCAGCTAGAGGTGCGAGTGAAGTGTTAGAGAGTTGCCTGTACTAGGTCTACAAGCTAGAGGTGGGAGTGAAGTGTTAGAGACTTGCCTATACCATGTTCAGAATTGAGAGAAAAGAGTGAAGTGTTAGAGACTTGCCTTTACTATGGAACCAGCACCGAGAGGTGGGAGTGAATTGTTAGAGTCTTGCCTATACTAGGTCTAGCATCGAGAGGTGGGAGTGAAGTGTTAGAGACTTGACTACACTAGGTCCACCAGCTAGAGGTGGGAGTGAAGTGTTAGAGACGTCACTATACTAGGTCCAGCATTGAGAGGTGGGAGTGACGTGTTAGAGACGTCACTATAGCAGATCCAGCATGAAGAGATGGGAGTGAAGTGTTAGAGAATTGGCTTTACTATTAGACCAGCACAGAGAGGTGGAGTGAAGTGCTAGCGACATGAATATACTATGTCCAGCATGAAGAGGTGGGAGTGAAGTGTTAGAGACATGACTATACTAGGTCTAGCATCTAGAGGTGGGAGGGAAGTGTTAGAGACGTCACTATACTAGGATCAGCGTCGAGAGGTGGGAGTGAGGTGTTAGAGGCTTGACTATACCAGGTCCAGCATCGAGAGGTGGGAGTGAAGTGTTAGAGACATGACTATACTAGGTCTAGCATGAAGAGGTGGGAGTGAAGTGTTAGAGACTTGACTGTACTAGGTCTAGCAGTGAGAGGTGGGATTGAAGTGTTAGAGTCATGACTATATTAGGACCAGCATCGAGAGGTGGGAGGGAAGTGTTAGAGACTTGTTTTTCCTAGGGCCAGCAGCTAGAGGTGGGAGTGCAGTGTTAGAGACTTGCCTATACTATGTCAAGCACGAAACGGTGTGAGGGGAGTGTTAGAGACTTGACTATACCACGTCCAGCCTCGAGACGTGGGAGCGAAGTGTTAGAGACTTGCCTATACCATTTTTTGTGTAGGTATTTTAATTGTTGAGTGTTATTGTATTGTGGTGGTCTTGCGTGGTTTGTTCATACAATATATATGTACAGGTAGACAAGGGAAACAAGCTTATGTATAAAAAAAATAATACTACAAGATCAAAAGAACATAAACTTGTTTCCCTTGTATCATGCGAGCTGGAAAGCGCTAGCCTATATTTAGCGCTGACGACACCCACCCTAACCGAAGTCATTCGCCCCTCTATGCTAACGGAGTTTCACGCGGTCTACGATCAATGGTTTCCTCGCGAAGTCTGCCCCAACCATCGATCTGGTTTCATAACTAGCGGTAACACAGTTAGCATCACTTCGGCGGACTTAACACCACGTGGCTCACACATACCTTGTGTATATCATCAATAATAAACTCTCTCTGGGCACCGAAATTGATAGCCTCATTAACAAAGCTGCAGCTATCTTTACCCGCCTCACATCACGTGTTTGGGGAAACTCCAAACTCACAACGAAGACCAAAGCTGCGGTATATACCGCCTGCATCACCAGTACACTTCTATATGGTAGTGAGACCTGGACAATCTATGCTAAGCAAGAAAGAAGGCTCAATACATTCCATCTACCGTGTCTGCGCCACCTCCTCGGCCTTTTGTGGAACGATAAAGTGCCAAATGTTGAGGTGTTGTCACGTGCTGGCCTTCAAAGCCTGTGTATTCTGCTGAGACAGGGAAGACTACACTGGCTTGGCCATATCCGTCGCATGAAAGATGGTCACCTTTGAAGAAATGTTTGGCGCCTAGCAGAAATATTTTAAGAAATATTTGACAAGTGGAAGAAATTTTTGACAGGTGGAAAAAATTTGAGGAAATATTTGACAAGTGGAAGAAATATTTGACAGGTGGAAAAAATTTTGAAGAAATATTTGACAACTGTTATAAATATTTGACAGGTGGAAAAAAAAGTTGAAGAAATATTTGACAAGTGGACAAAACCTTTGCATAAATATTTGACAACTGTAAGAAATATTTGAAGAAATATTTGACAACTGGTAAAACGTTTGAAGAAATATTTGACAACTGGAAGAAATTTTTACAGCTGCAAGAATTATTTGCTTTGTCAAGTGCTGACAACAAGAAAAAATATTTAATGAAAAAGATATTTAATGAAAAGTTTGGAAAACTGCAAGAAATATTTAAAGAAGTATTTGACAGCTGATCTATTTACCTACAGGTTGGAACTTTTGAGTAGGACTGGGAAAAATGTTGGGACCATCTTTGCTGCTTGGAAGAAAAGTTTTCACTAAAGTTTGAAAATTGTAGGACAAAAAAGTAGATAACTGTTGATAATTGGCACAAATACTTAGTTACATTTATTTACTGTCCTAAATGTCCGTGGTCGGCGCATGTTTGAAACTATTGGGAGACAATATAAAACCTATCCCCGGATACCGCCCGTGTGAAAAAAGTGAAACCTTAAATCCTGGGGGTTCGAACACACGAACGAAGGAATGCTTCTTTTATAAAAATTTCTACTATTGATCTCTTGTGTTTTGAGCTTGTCTGTAATGAAATGAACAGAAAAAATAGTAGCCGGGTTAGTCTTACAAAGGTAAATGTTAGTCTTACAAAGGTAAATCCCGTTGCAGATAGGCTTTTACGTCTACCAATACGCACAACTCTGCCTGTTAGAATGTTATTACGGTTTTCTAGATAGCTATATTTAGCCCTGACGTCACCCTCTATGCTAACGGAATTTTATAAAAGTATACGAGCCATGGTTTACGCGCGATGTTTTGCGCGGGCCATCGATCCGGTTTGAAAACTAGCGGTAACACAATTAATCGTTGTAATAAGAACCAAATAAAAATACGTCACCTCTTGTGGAGTCAGTTACATACCACTAGCTGTGCATTGGCCTGCGTAGACTTATTACTCGTGATATACTATAAATAATAAAGAAAACTACCCCATGGCCCAGCACCTGTATCAATATGTAATTACATTCACCCAACAACGGAAATTCCCTGTCCTATTTTTACATGAAAAGACAGGTACATAACGATAACGTAGCCACTACACCTCTTTCCGACTAAAAATAGCTCTCTTCCATTATGTATCCTGTTCGTATAATGTTTTTCTTAGATAAAGTATACGATCAATGGTTTTCCACGCGAAGTGTGTCCCGATCATCAATCCGGTGTCATAACTAGTGAGATAAAACAGGAATCGTTTGTCAGAAATGTCAGGACAGGAAGTTATACGAGAAGAGAACCCCTGGTTTGTTTCGGGGAGCATGATACACCTAGTACTAAGGGGCTGAATAAAACAACACAACACAATAGACAAACACACGTTTTGGGCGGTTCTCACTAAAACAACAAGCGCGGGGCAGGACAACCGTACTAATGAGCTCAATAAACAACACAATAAGCTAGCCTTTTAGATGTACTCATCCAACAACGGAAATTCCCTGTCCTATTTTTACATAAAAAGACAGATAACGTGACCACTTCACCTCTTTCCATCTAAAAAAATAGCACTCTTCCATTATGTCCCCCTTTGTTACTGTTGTTTGAAAATAAATAAAAAAATTTCTCACACCCTCCCTCTTTCCATATAACATAACCGTCTTCCAATATGTGACCCTGGTAGGTTTTTTTAAACTGCTGTTTGAAAATAAAATATAAATATATACTTCTATTTATATAACCTTACCCTTTTGTTATCTATATTGTATAACTGGTTTTTCTCTCACCCCTCATCACCCCGCCTGCCAAAATCAATACCACCCGCGCAAAAAAAAAAAATTTCACAGTGACAACGCGTCAACTATAGAGATTTAGCTTGATATTTCGTCTTCTTTTAAAAGAATTAAATATATTTATAAACTAAACCTTTGTTATCTGTATTGTATAACTAAATGTTTGTAAAATATATATTGTAACACCAGTTTTGTAAAAATATATAGTCTACCTGTTGTATTATATATATATATATATGTATATATATATATATATATATATATATATATATATAGATATATATATATATATATATATATATATATATATATATATATATATATATATATATATATATATATATATATATATATGTATATATATATATGTTGTATAAAAAGACAACACAACACAATGCCGAATCATACACAATACAAGCACACAAAAACCCACACCCACCAGTTACAACCATGCGTCATCACCCCCACCAGCCAAAAACCAATACACTCTCCGTTACAAACCCCACCGCCCATGCTCATTAACCAGCTTCCGCTATAAAATTTATAGATTTTTTTATACTTTCCTCTTTATCTCAATATTGCAGGTTTTTATCGCTTTTTATGTCCATTGTCTACCTGTATATATATTGTATAAACAAACACACCAACACACTACCAGCACAATACAACAAACACCCCGCTCATTAGGCATCTTTCTCTATAAAACTCGTACATAAGCGAATTTATCGATTTTTTATATTTTCCTCTTTAACTCAAGTATTCTTTTAAAAGAGCTCATTAAATATATACTTCTATTTATAAACCTTTGTTATCTATGTTGTATAAATAAATGTTTGTAAAATATATGTATAAATATAAATATTGTATAAACAAACACAACAACACACACCCGCCAGCTACAGCACAAATTGTACACACACATACGTTGTCACCCCCGCCAACCATGTTTTTATCGATTTTTATGTCCATTGTCTATCTGTACATATATATTGCATGAACAAACAACGCAAGACCACCACAATACAACAACACTCAACAATTAAAATACCTACACAAAAAATGGTATAAGCAAGTCTCTAACACTTCGCTCCCACCTCTCGAGGCTGGACGTGGTATAGTCAAGTCTCTAACACTTCCCTCACACCTCTTCTTGCTTGACTTAGTATAGGCAAGTCTCTAACACTGCACTCCCACCTCTAGCTGCTGGCCCTAGTATAGTCATGTCTCTAACACTTCACTCCCACCTCTTCATGCTGGACCTAGTATACTCATGTCTCTAACACTTCACTCCCACCTCTCGGTGCGGGTCCCATAGTAAAGCCAAGTCTCTAACACTTCACTCCCATCTCTTCATGCTGGACCTGCTATAGTGACGTCTCTAACACTTCACTCCCACCTCTAGCTGATGGACCTAGTATAGTCAAGTCTCTAACACTTCACTCCCACTCTCGGTGCTGGTCCCATAGTAAAGGCAAGTCTCTAACACTTCACTCCCCGTCTCAATGCTGGACCTGGTATAGACAAGTCTCTAACACTTCACTCCCACCTCTAGCTGGTAGACCTAGTATAGGCAAGTCTCTAACACTTCACTCGCACCTCTAGCTGCTGGTCCTAGTACAGGCAAGTCTCTAACACTTCACTCCCACCTCTAGCTGGTCCCATAGTACAAGCAAGTCTCTAACACTTCACTCCCACCTCTCGGTGCTGGTCCCATAGTACAGGCAAGTCTCTAACACTTCACTCCCATCTCTAGATGCTGGCCCTGCTATAGTGATTTCTCTAACATTTCACTCCCACCTCTCAATGCTGGACCTGGTATAGGCAAGTCTCTAACACTTCACGCCCACCTCTCGCTGCTGGCCCTAGTAAAGGCAAGTCTCTAACACTTCACTCCCACCTCTTCATGCTAGACCTAGTAAAGGCAAGTCTCTAACACGTCACTCCCACCTCTAGATGCTGGCCCTAGTAAAGGCATGACTCTAACACCTCACTCCCACCTCTCGGTGCTGGTCCCATAGTATAGGCAAGTCTCTAACACCTCACTCCACCTCTCGATGCTGGTCCTAGTATAGGCAAGTCTCTAACACTTCACTCCTACCTCTCGATGCTAGACCTAGTATAGTAAAGTCTCTAACACTTCACTCCCACCTCTCGGTGCTGGCCCTAGTACAGACAAGTCTCTAACACTTCACTCCCACCTCTATTTCTTTTATATGAATATGTATATATATGTATAACTGTTGTATGAGTATTGTCTACCTGTTTTGTAAAGTACGTATAAGTATATTTTCTACCTGTTAGTACGTATAACTATTGTAAATAAAATATTGTAACACATGTAGTAACACACAACCAACTACACAATGTTGTATGAACAAACACACAACAACAACATACCCGCCATACTTGAGCAGCTCCGCCGCCACAACCGAGCGGAGTATTTCCTTATATAAAAAGTCAGCTCCGCCGCCACCATCGATCGGAGTATTTCCTTATATAAAAGTCACACCCCGCCGCCACAATGCTAACCGTAGCGTACATGACATACTACTTACGATGCTCTTGGGGTGTTTCGTTGTTCCTTTTCTTTACTTACACTCAACTTGTTGGAGGAAACACATGTAAAAATTTTACAAAAATATTTGTTTTAAATCCGGTGTTAAAATCTGAACATTCGTTCACAGTTAGATTTTATTGACGCATGCACACCAACACTTTCGCACTTTTCTTTGTCGAGTGTTACTATTTTCGGGAGAGTTCATATAAGTGGAACAATACAATTAAGGTCTAACTTTCAACTAAAGTTGCATCCCTTACCGTTACGCACTGGCAGAAAAAATTGGGGATTATTATATATGTGGGGGAGGGGGGGTGCGTGGTGGGTGTTGCTGTCGCAGATTAATCAATAAACAGCTGCACGCGCAGTCCAGATAACATGCTACCTGCCGACATTTCGGAGTCTGAATATTTCATACGATTATTCTCCTCCTTCTGAGAATTCTAGTTAAATACTAACCTCCATAAATTTTCCTCTCATATAGAGTTCTAGGACTGACCCTGGTCCATCAAAAATGCACATATAAATGGCTATATCATGCCATTGAATTGGAAGGTTAGAAAAACGCAGCTATTCAGCTTGGCAGTCAAGTAACAAAGGGTAGCGTCTCCTAGTTACCGACTGTGTCCTAAACAACGCTAGACACGTCATAATCGATCGTGTATGGAGCGTTCAATAATTGAAACATCTATCGCAATATATTAAATGTCTTAACCTTTACATTTGCACGTCCGCTAACCTTTAGCAGACGGCGTTAATATCATATACCGTAACAATTCCCTGTACACCGGGGAAAAAAAAAATCGATAGATTTTTTTTCAAGATCTATCCGACTTAACAATTTTTCAAAAAAATTTAACACAATTGTGACATATGGCCGACGATGTTCTGAGTAGAACCGTGTTGCGGTCATGTCAACTAACTATTTGTCATAGTCATCTAACATTAATCATATTATATATCAATATTATACATATTATTATATCAACTAAATAAAATGTCCAATGTTAATAGTGAATGATAGAATTAAATTAAAGTAAGGTCTGTCGTATTAGTAAGTCATATAGGAATTAATTTGACTAATTAAAATTAAATTAATTAATTAAACTAAGAGTTAAATTATTAAGATTCTAATGTAACGCGATGTTATGAGAGAAGAAAAGACAAATAAGTGAGAAGAAATAGAAAGAAATTCGAATATAAGTTTAACTTAATTGTGTGTGTTAAGTGTTAGTGAATAATAACTATCTAATTTAACTAACTAAATAATGTATAGGTACATTAAAAAAAAATATTAATCTAATACTTGTGTGAGATTTATTTTCTCTTTTCATAATTTCTTCTTTTTATATTTCGTTCTCTTTTTTTGTTCTTTCATTTCATTTTTTTCTCACATTTCATTTTATTGATAATAATTCAATTAAGAAGTTAAGTTAACTAATTAATTAGTATAGGATATGATGATCCATCCGTAGTCTTGATCCTGATGAATTCTTTTAGGCAAAAATGTTCAAACGTTTACGTTGGAAAGAATGTCATTTATCCCAGCATCCAAGAATTAAGTGCACATAGGATAATAAGTTCGACTTGTCGTCAGATATTGTTCCATGATTGTTCAACGAATATGCATATATCGTGTATGGACGTTAGACGAAGCCTCAATGTCAACATGTATACCCCGATTGTCCCCAGTTCAATTCCGCGATGCACACAGTGTTTATAAAGTTTAAATTGAAGGCAAGGTTAGTTCCCTTATAGTTGATATGTTTTAGGAATGTTAATGTTGATTATTCGTCGTCAATAGGATTACGTGACAACGCATCCGCCACAATGTTTTCAGTGCCAGGAATATGTTCAATGGAGAATTCAAATGGCTGTAGGATGATTGCATATCTGGCGAGTTTTTGGCTCTTATGGTTAGATCGACGCAAAGATGCTACAGCACGTTGGTCCGTCTGTATGGTGAAGGGAGCACCAAGCAAAAACTTTTCAAGTTTAGTTATTGCCCATATAACAGATAAAAGTTCCTTGTCCACTGTGGAATACTTTGTTTCTGCCGGCTTTAGCTTTCTTGAAATATATAAGGTAGGATGTAGAATGCCATCATGGTTCTGGAGCAGGCATGCACCAATGCCGTAGTTACTAGCATCTGTTCGTAAGAAAAATCTTTTGGAAGCATCGGGAAGTCTTAAAATTGGTTCATGCGAGAACAAATTTATAATTTTGTTGAAAGTTTCATTGCATGTATCAGTCCATGTCACCTTCACCGGCATGTCTTTTTTTAACAATGAAGACAATACAGCCGTGATGGATGACAAGTTTGGTATGAATCTACTGTAATATTGAACAAGTCCTAACAAACTCCTGACCTGTTTCTTCGTCTGAGGAACTGCTATGTTTAGAATTTTGGAGACTGTACTAGGTAACGTTCGGATATATCCCGATCCAATGATATGTCCCAAAAAGGTTATCTCATTACACGCGATTTGCACCTTTGTAGGTTTAGCAGTTAGATGATAATTCCTTAGAGGGTCGAAAACATATCTAAGTCCCGAAACATGTTCCTCAAACGACGAACTAAACAAGCATATGTCGTCAATATATGTAATAACGTCTGGTCTACCTGATAAAATTTGTCGCATCAGGCGAATGAAGGTAGCTGGCGCATTAACAAGCCCAAAAGGCATCACATTCCACTGGTATAGACCTTGTGGAGTGGAAAATGCGGTGTAGTACTTAGCCTTTTCGGTCAGTGGTATATGCCAATAACCTTTAGTTAAGTCTATCTTACTAAATATAGTTGCGTTGGATAGACGTGGCAGTAAGTCGTCGATAAGTGGATGTGGTTCACTGTCAACTATAGTCTTAGCATTTAATTTTCTATAATCAACACATAGTCTGATGTTATTGTCCTTCTTCTGGACAATCACTAATGGAGAAGAGAATGGCGAATTACTAGTCTCAATGATTCCCAGAGACAACATCTGTTCAAGTTCCTTAGTAGTTTTAGCAAGGAAATGTAAAGGAACCGAATAGGGATGTACACGAATAGGTGTATCATCATTGAGAGTAATGTCATGACTGATAGCCGATGTGCGACCCGGGACGTCGGTCAACACATCTGGATAAGATTGTAATAGATTAGCAATCTGTAGACGCTGTTGCGGTGTAACCGTTGAAGAGATGGTTACATCCCGCCAAGATTCAGTAGGTTGAACTACTGGTACCGGTAACGGTAACTGTACCTCAGGAAAAGAAGATTCTTCTTCCTGGATGACAGATAAGTTAGAATAATAACAAGTAGATACTGTGTTGTCATCTAGTTCATGAAAAATTGACTGTAAGTGTTCAGGACGTGTATGAAATTGCTTGAGCATGTTAATATGAAATATCTTTTTGTGTCCCTTGATATCTAAGACGTATAAGAATAAATGACCAATAAGGAAAAGAAATGATGACTGACTAGAGCTGAGTCATCAAGAAATAAGACAAAAGGGTGAGCGTACACCATTATCTGCGTGGCGCAGAATCAGGTACTAATTGTAACTTTAGATAACGGTGATGAAAATAAACACCATTATCACGCTCGATTACCCAACGAGCGTCTCGATTGTTACGAAATGTAACCATCGCCTGTCTATTCTGCCCATTGCATGATGGCAGAAGACGAACAAACTTAACGTTTGCTGTATAATCAAAAAAAAATTCTAAGTGCCTGCCAGGTAGTATCCTGCGGCAGATTTCGCACTAACACTGTGCGAGAATACGCACTTTTCCCAATATATGTAGTATCATTGTCACGAAATAGTGGACAATGATGATATGTATTCTTTGTCAAAGAATTAACCTTCCCTTTCAACACCGACATTGTCTTTCTGTTGGATGTCGTATCATCCTGACTGGACTGAGGATGATACCTATCATCACCAAAGGTATTAAGTTTCCTACATGTCGTAGACATGTCCTTGCTGGGCAAAGTAAAAACTTTTTCATCATAATTATTTGTGTTAACTTTATGTTTCCTTTTAAGTCCAGCATTATTATTTAACCTATTATTCTTCCTCATAATGTTTTTGTCAATGTTGACAACGTCAACAGTTTTATTAGGATCAGTTATATCCTTAGTATGTTGTCCAATAGAACTATCATCTTCATCAATTTCCAGGATAGTACTGAGAGTGAAGTTGGAAACTGCTGTGCCACATGTATTTATGTTGTTGGCACGAAGTGTAGCCATATCAACAACAGCGTTAGCGTTGCTAAAAGAATGCAAATTTTTTTCCTCCCAATCATTAATTTCTTTAGGAGTGCAATCTTTACTCCCATGTATACGACCAACCATCAGATCAGCTGATGGATTCTGTAGCATGCACACCTTGACATTACCTGAAAAAAATGGTGTATTAACATGTACTATGGCAGTGGGGTAGTACTCAATAGTACCCCCGAAGGTCATGCAACGGACATATTCTCCTGTCGCACAGCTAGGATGTACCAGCGACTGACGTACACCAATCGTTGTGGATCCTGAATCACTCAGCACTGAGACGACGGATCCATTAACTAATCCCCTGTTAAAAATTAGTAAGACTGTTCCATCGTTGACTGCAAGACCTACCTCTGGTGTAATATGTCCGCAGTTAAGCACTGTTTCTTTCGCCTTCTGAAAAATAAGATTGCATTGTTGGCAACTATTTGCCACATTATAATTAATAGCAAAACATGCAGCAGAAGACTGTGTTGTATTATTGTCAAGTGGGACCTGAGCTATAGGGGTAGTATTATTTGTAACTGCCGCCCCTGTTATTATGGTTGTAATGAGATGATCCCCGAGAATGAGATCGATTCCGAGTATAATTGTTAGAATTATCTCGTCGTCCTCTATAGTAACTATTATCTCGATGTCTCGAGCCATGATTATTACCATTCCAGTTATTGTTATTATTGGGAGTATGTGATCGATTATAATTAGTGTTATGTTGACCATTGTGGTAGTTTGTTTGAGGTGAATAATTTCTATCTCGTGATCTACCTCTGTTGAACTCATTTTTATTGTTGAAATCATTATTATGTCCCTTCTGAAAGTTAACATTGTGATTTCTTTGGAACCTACTTCTGTCTACACTGTGATGTCTTTGTTTGTTATTATGATTATAGGCCATATTAGACGCCACAGGTAGAGGTTCTCTTAATGAGGAGTTAGAAATGGTTGCATTCGGATGTGCCGAACAGTAGTTTAAAGAAATTTTTTCTAACTCGTCGATAGTACCTGGTTTACGCTCCTGCAAATATGCAAAAAATGGCTGGCTAACCGAAGATAATACCTTATCCCGTAGTAGCAAATCAACTAATTTGTCGTACGATTTGTTGACTTCTGCCAGTTCAACCCATCTATTAAATGTATTGCGTATGTTCGCAATGAATCCTGCAAAATCTTTTGGAGATTCAGGTAAAATTCCCTTAAATTTCAACCTACAGTGTTCCTCGTCCAGGTGAAACCTTCGTAAAAGTAAGGACTTAATAGCACCGTAGTTATTTGCTATTGATGGGTCAGCATTTTGAGAAGCCGTCAGTGGTTCTCCAACCAAGAATTCATTTAATTTGAGTACCCATGACTCTTCAGGCAAATGGTTAGTTTTGCAAGTCTGTTCAAAACGTGACAGGAACGATGAAAGGTCGTCCACGTTTAAGTTGAGAGTGGGTAATTTAAAGTTGTAGAAATGTTTAGTTTGGCTGGATGATGATCCATTTTGTGCGTTATTATTCTGGTTTGCATCAGCACTTTGTGCTTGTAATCTTGCTGTCTCCAATTTAATACGCGCCAATTCCATTTCTTGTTGTAAAATAATTTCCTCTCTTTTCAATTTATTCTCTTCTTCCTGTCTGGCGATTGCTCTTTGCTCTTCTCTTTCACGTTGAGCAATCTCTCTCAATCTATTTTCCTTGTCAATTTGCTTCATCTCACGTTCCTCCATTTCTGCTTTATGTTTTTCCAGTTCTGCCTCAGCAAACTGACGAAGTTCTTGAGATTTATAACCATATTCCTTACCAATTTTAACGAAATGGTCTATAGTAAGCATTTTGACTTTTATCTGTAAGTAATTATTTATAATTACTGATTAAAATAGTCAATAGTAGCTTCAGAGTAATTATTATACTTACTCAACTTAGGAATATTCAATATAAATAATCACAATAGTACTGAACTCTTATGTCTAAGTTCAACTAATAGACAATATTTTGTAACAATATTGTATCTAAATACGAACTATATCATAAATAGTTATGATATCTGTTAACTATAATGTAATTACATCACACAATTAATCTTAATATCCAATAATGTTGGGTATGATTCCTAGTAATTATATTGTTCAATGTACTAAGTCACTCTCTTAGTACCAGAAAAGTATATTAAATAATATACAATGGGTCTATTACCTCAAAGGTAGACTATAAGATTATGTTATTTGGTCAATATATATATTATATTATTATGCCCTAGGCATCTCTTATAAATTGCAGTGCTAATTTCTTGGACTATCACTGCATAATTATGCAATGTCCCATATTAACCTTAAATGTCAGAAAAAATTAATTAAATTAAATTACAAGTGTATTATTGCATATAATATCATATTATTAATGTAGTATTTAATATATATCATGAGGACAAACAAAACAATGATGCAACTAAAGGGTACAAACAATGTCAAGACGCAAACAAGACATTTTCACAATTAAAAATGAATTTATGAACTAAATAAAACAAGCGGAAGTGTCACAAGCCAAATGAAGGGTCAAGGTCTGACCCGAGGTCAACTTAATATTCAAAGTACACAAAAAAAAAATGACTGCAAAAAATGATGACATCACAGGACTCATAACGGACGACCATTTAACAATCATCAAATAAATGATAGTAAGAGGAGACTGGACGAAATAGTTAACGAACATGATACAAAACTGAATAAAATTGTGAACTGAGTACGAATAAAATACACCAGTTATCTACGGAACGCTACAGCTAACACAAATCGTCAAACGACAGCATATTTGGACAGACAGTCCAATGGCAAACCTCAATGGGGCTTCCAAAAATGCAATCGTTTAACTGCCCTAAGAAACGACCGAAATCAATTCAGGCATCGTGAGAGCCACAGAATCTAATTTCGGTTCATCCTCCCTACCTCCCACGAATTAAAAACACATTTAAGAC
>JAMPIV010013818.1:0-30000 GCA_024509875.1 Oreohelix idahoensis
ATGTGTATAAAAATTGAAAAAAAATAAATTTTATTTTTAAAATTTTTTTGAAATTATAAAATATTTAAATATTATACTATAAATAGTCTGTGGTTATTGGTGGGGGGGGAATTTATAAACCCAACCACCAAATTCCCTGGGAAAATGCTGGATTATAAAAGGGGTTTTTAAATTAATTTCCTAAATGTGGTTTTTTTGGAATAAAAAATATTCCCTTTTCCCCAGGGTGGGGTGGATCGGCGGTGGAGTAAGGTTGGTGGCGGTACAGGGAAAGTGGTTCGTTTTCGAGTGGTTGGTAGGTGCTTAGGGGGGGGGATAGCATTATTTTTGTACCCGTTTAATTATTGGGGGTCCTTTGGGGGTGAACCCCCTGGGGGGTATGTGAGGGGGGGGGCGTGGTTAATTTTTTTGGGGGGGGTTGGGGGGGGGGGTGGGGTGGGGTTAACTTTGGGGGGCTGGGGGGGGGGGGGTGGGGGGGTATTGGGTGGTGGTGGTGCAGTTGTGTAAAAAAAAAAACAAAAAAAGAAAAGGGGGTGGGGGGGGGGTTGGGTGGGGGGGAGGGGGGGGGGGGGGGTTGGGGTTGGTGTTGTTTTTGTTGGGTTTTGGGTTTGGTTTGTTTTTGTGGGGGGTGTTTTTTTTGTGGGTTTGGGTGGTTTTTTGGGTGGGGTGGGTGTTGGTGGGGTTTTTGTGGGGGGGTGGGTGGGGGTGGGTGTACGTATGTATTATGAGTGTGTGCGTGTATAATGTTATGTGTGGATGTATGTATGTATGTGTGTGTATTATGTATTATAATACATGTATTATGTACGTACGTACGCACACGTACGTACATTCATATATATCAGAATTTTTATTCTACATAAAATACATTGATAAGTACTGACATGATATAATAAAATACAACATACCATAATTAGAATTTACAAAATTGTGAAAGACGTCTTAAGAAGTTCAATGTGGGTGTTTTTATATCGAATATTTATGTTACACATATATAACAATCTTTAAGCTTTATAAATGACATTGGTAATGAAATGATACAACATACCACAAAGGAGTATTATTAAAATTTAAAGAATTTGAACGAAATACGTTCTAAGTAGAACAATGTGGGTGTTTTTTTATTTTTTATTTTACATGGGGGTTTTATCAGAATCTCTGTTTGCCATAAAATACATTGACAGCTAGTATAGTGAGATACTAAATATAGTATCAAATACAATAGTAGTTAGGTATATGATAGAAAACATTCCTGGAATTGAAAGTAAAAAGAGCCAAACTGCAACAGATAGAAAATACATAGCGACAAAATACGTAGAGAAACATTATCCACGCAACACCTGGACCCATGCATACACAGATGGATCAGCAACAAATGCAACAGAAAATGGAGGTGGGGTGTCTTTCTGACCTTAAGCACTGGTGAAGAAAAAAGGCTGTCAGTGGCGACAGGACGATTCTCCAGCAACTTCAGAGCAGAGGCAGAGGCCTTGAAAACTGCAGCAGAGGTTATTTTGACAGAAGAAAGGGCAGAGAGATAAGTTGCTTTCTTTACTGATGCACAGTCAGTAATTGCAACGTTGAAAAGCCAAAATAATACAGACCTGGATGATCTCAGAGTAGTGCTCCACAAACTTTGTCAACGATTCAAAAGTGTTGTGATCCAATGGATCCCATCTCATTGTAACATCGCCGGCAATGAAGAGGCTGACAGAATGGCAAAAGAAGGTTCACATCTACCTCAGCCTGATGCAAGAGTAACTTTTGAGGAGGCAAAGAGTTTTATCAGAATCAGATACAGAAACAAATGGAATGTAGAACATCCAGGGCACACACAGAATGATGCTTACTACCAGCTCCACAGAAGAGAACAAGTGGTAATCTTCAGACTCCGCACTGGCCACAACAGATTGAAATACCATCTATTCAACAAGCTAAAGATAGGAACTACCGATCAGTGTAACTGTGGCACTGATAAAATGACTGCTGAACATCTGCTTCAAAGTTGCCCCTTATATGTGGTACAGAGAAAGTGCATATGGCCGACGCCAGCTCCTTTCGTGGAAAAGCTTTCTTCTTCTTTGATCCATAACCACCAACCGTCAAAGCAGTCAGCGGCCATCACGCCTGTTGGCGTCTTGTAGGGCAGCAACAAATTGATTCCACTTTGCTCGGTCGGCGGCCATCCTTCGTACAGTGCCCCAACTGTGGTTCATTCTTTGCATTTCAGCTTCCACAGTTCTCCGCCAAGTTGTTTTTGGTCGGCGTCACTTTCGCTTTCCCTCGGGGGTCCATAGCATAGCTGTTCATGTGATGGTATCAGGGTCCCTTCTGAGGACGTGGCCAACCCAACTCCAGCGTCAGCCAGCTATGATGGTGTGCATGTCTGTTACGACACGTTTTAACGATGTCGTCTGCTACAGTTGTGATCACTTGTAAGATTGCACATTGGATGCTTGAGATGTTTGTTAAATATAGAATGGGTTTCACGCTTCACGGTATTTATTGAACGCGAAGTGTAGAGTAGCTTTATGACGTGTCAAAATTGTTATGGTTCCGCTTGACTACGAGTCACGGTCACCCTTTTTATTATAAGCTCCGAGCGAGACGAATGCAATTTCTGTTTACTCACAGGATATTGATAGTGCAAGTATTTCGTTATAAATTTTTGGCTAGAGGGTCAGGCCTAATTATGTTGGAGGTAAGAATGGTTAAGGAAACCATTAATTATTGAAGTCCATATACGGGAGTACTTGATCATGTTTATGATCTATATTCGCAGACTGGCATGTCTCACTATCGGTTAACTGCATTGCATTAACGCGTATATATAGCTTGCCACGTTCTGACGACGATATTATTAATCTGTATGTTTGGACTGGACTACACTGATAGGAGATGAAGTTATAGAAGGACGGAGATTATTATATGTGAATTACTATGTGAACTGAACTGTAAATGTTAATAAATATGCTATATATTTGTGGACTCAGAAGAAGGAGTTACTTCATTGATGACCTTCAAGGTTGGCTAAACAGTTGAGCCCTTGTTTTATACATTCATTATACGTTCAAGCACGATACTGCTCAGTTACGAATACTAATATTGATGAACTGTTGGAAAGGGTTCGGAAGGATAATATGATGACACTCGATTTATTAATGAATACCCTATTTCATCAATGTACATCGTCAGCCGAGGATAGACCCACAAAACGGGAATGATAACTGACATAAACAACCCCCCGTAACAGTGGTGGCCAGCGTGGTTACTGAAGAATTCAAGAAATGTTATTCGCAAGTCAAAATATTATAGAATAATGAACAATGTTTTTCAAATTTCCTTTCGAGCGAACGGCGTAAAATATTGCAAAGTTCAAGACACATGCGCACTACACACAATTATGACGTCATAATCTGCCAAGATGACTCTCAATCAGCCGTTAACTTTCAAGAGCAAGTCAAATGTCAAATTCATCAAGACGGATATCAATTCAAGTTAATCAACGCCGATGAGGCCTATCATGAATAATCCATACATCTATGCCTGGATGTTGGTGTATTGCCAGCATTGTGCGGACGATTGACTTCGCCTTTTAAAGATAAGTACAATTTTAGGCCCAAGGGTAGTTATAAGTCCGGTCTTATTGCAGGCATGTTTTTATCTCAATATTAAATGTTACATGTTTTATAATGTCGTGTCTTTGTTGATTTAGCGGGCGGCTGGTGGGAGTTTCAGATCAACCAATACCTCTTACAGATGGTCGGTGGATCTGAAACCGTTCTAATAGGGCATTAGTTGACTAATTTCATTTGCAAAGCATCCACTGAGATTTCGTTCGTGGCAGACTGTGTTTGCATCTGATTCTGGTCAATGTTAGACGTTAGCTGTAAAGTTACGTATATATTTGTTGTATTTTTTCTGTACTAAGTTTCATTTTTATTCATTTTTCGTCACTTGTTTGTAAACTATCCCGTTCATTCTAATCTGACTATCATTTATTTACAAATATGTATTGTAACGGTTTGTCTACGAGTCCAAGTGACGTCATCTTTTTTAGTGTAGTATGATTTTTGACCTATTTTTCAGTTCAACACTGACTACTTCCGATTTTCTGCTTAGTTCATAAAATCATTTTTATGTCTTCTTCTTCTTCCTTCTTCCTCGTTCGCCCTGAAAAGGACGGTGGTTGCGTTGTGTCTGTTTGCGCCTAAGCTGTGATATCTGCACCTTTCGGTCGACACATCCGACTTCTGCACGGCATTTTTTAGGGACCGGGTTTGCCTTCCCATTTCGATCCGTACTCGCTCAGCCAGACTGCACTGCTGCAGACTGTTTCCAGGACCACCACGTGGAGGTGGAGTACAGTCTTGATCAGCTCTGGTTCGCTGAGCCTGATGCAAGCAGTCAAGCTATGGGTCGTTGACTGCATTCACTATTGCTGCATCTTGGGGTCCCATTTTTATGTCTGAAATGTATCAATTGTGGCGTGATATTGTGTTATAACACCTTGTTTTATTGTGTCTTTTGTATTTATTCATTTATAACTAATATTGTAATTATAAGATAAATTAATAATAATATAATAATAGTATAAAATATTTGATTAATTTTGACAAAAAATTACTTGATGATTAGTATGATTGCATCAAAATGCACTAGTAGTCTATGTCACAACGGTTTACACAAGCTGCATAGGGCATGATATAATAAAATAGTAATAAATAAGAATAAAATTAGATTTTACCTGGAATTTGGAAAACATATTGAGTGATAATTAGTTGACTGTTATAGTCAGAGTACTGCGTTAGCCAATAGGCACATATATAATTGATGGACGAATTTTATTGTTGAATAAGATTTATATTGGACTAAATAGATATATTATTAGATTAAGATGTTTACTTTAGAGCAGTTTGTTAAACTGGGAAAAGATGTTGGCTTAAAAGGACAAGACCTCCGGGATTATGCGGTAGCTGAACTAGCTAAGGCTAGACAAGAGGAAGCTGATAGAAAGGCCGAATTAAAAAGAGAAGAAGAAGAACGTAAAGTATTCAGTGGGGTACTGGAAGATGAGACAGGTCTATATTTCGGAGCTGGCATTTGCTGATGATATTGCCCTGATTTCTAAATCAGAGGCACATCTCCAATCCAACCTGCAAGTCTGGAAGGAAGAGCTGGAGAAGAGAGGGATGGTCATAAGCAGCTCTAAAACAAAATCCATGGTGATATCACGAGAAGAAAGAAAACATCATATTAAGCTGGGAGAACAGGTCCTGGAGCAGGTAGACCACTTTAAATACCTCGGAGCTATTATAGACCGAAAGGGAGGCATCAAAGAAGAGTTGGCCACTCGAAAAGCAGCAGCTGGGAGACTTTTTCAGGCCATAAATCGAGGATTCCTCAGCAAGAGAGAGGTTGGTAAGAAAACGAAGATGGCTGTATACCGCTCCACCTATGTCCCAGTCTTGACATACGGATGCGAGTCATGGGCAATGACTACAACCCATAAAAGCCAGATCCAAACCTCAGAAATGAGGTATCTGAGGAAGGTGGTTGAAGTAACAAGAAGAGACATGGTACGCAACCAGACGATACGTCAAATCCTTAAATCCTACCCCCTGCAGACCCAAGTAGAACAGTCCCAATTAAGATGGTTTGGCCATGTCTGCAGAATGGGAGAAGATCGGATACCACGACAAGCATGGGAAACAAAGAGCCAAGGATCCAGACCCCGAGGACGACCCAGTGTCTGCTGGGAGGACAACATTAGACAATCTTTGAAGGATCGAGGACTAGAATGGAACCAGGCCAGGAGGAAGACAGCCGATAGGATAGTCTGGCGCTCTCTCTTTCAAACCTCTACACCTCACGTTAGAAGGGGAACGACTAAGTAAGTAAGAAGAAGAACGTAAGGCCGAATTAAAGAGAGAACAACAAGAACTTGAGAAAAAAGAAGAAAGAAGAATAGCAAAAGTACAAAGAGAACAGACTGAAGAAGAAAACAGAAGAAAACATAAAAGAGAATTAGATGAAAGAAAAGTAAAAGAAGAAAAAGAGTTAATACAAATGCGTATGGATGAAATAAACTTAAGAGCTCAAGTGGCTTCAGATGGAAATAATACTGATACACAGAATGCATTTTCACCAAACCAAACTAAAAGCAATTATCATTTCAAATTACCACCATTCAAATTAAATTTTGATGATTTATCAGCATGGTTGTTACGCTTTGAGGATGTGTGTAAGGTCAATAAATTAGATAAGTCTGCATGGGCATTAAAACTCAGGGAATGTTTAGATGGTGAGCCCGCAAGTGCAGCTCAGAATGTTGATCCAACAATAGCTTGTGATTATGATGCCATAAAAGCTTTGTTGTTACGACGATTTCACTTGAATGAAGAAGGATGTAGAATAAAGTTTAAAACTCTTCTGCCCGAATCAGGCAAAGACTTCACTGGTGTCATTGCGAATATACGCAATACATTCAATAGATGGGTTGAACTTGCTGGGGTAGAAAAATCCTACGATAAGTTAGTTGATTTGCTACTTAGGGACAAGGTTCTATCCTCTGTTAGCGCACCCTTATTTTTCTTTTTACAGGAGCGCAAACCACCCACTATAGAGGAATTGGAAAAAAATAGCGATAAATTATTGTACTGCACACCCAAATGTTAGCAAATCTAATTCCCAATAAAGAGAACCACTACCAGTTGCTTCTAATATGGCATACTATGGTAAGGATAGATCAAGAGCTTATAGCCTGGATAGGAATTTTTCACATAGAAGAAATAATGATAATAATGATTATTATAGAAATAATAATGCCTATGGGAATTTCAACAGAGGTAGACAGCAATACAGGCATCAGTCACCTCAGTTTAGAAATAATAACAATGGTCAACAAAATTCAAATTGGAATAGATCATATAATCCTAATACTAATAACAATGGTAACAGATGGAATAATCATAACCAAATTCCAGACCTAGAAACAATAGCTACCATGGGGGACAACGTAATAATTCCAGTAATCATCACCGACAGAGGTCTCATTCACGTAGACCAGCACACTTTGATCACAGTGCAGGGGCGGCACTCACTGCTGGTACGACCCCGAGGGCCCAAGATAACAATAATCAGGTGCAGTACACAATATTCTCAGTTTTTGAGAGAATAGAGTTGGTCCCACTGAATAGGTTAGAATGAGTGATAGTCACAGTGAGATGTGATAATAGAAATAGAGTTCCACGAGTGAGATGGTAGAAATTTATAGAGGCTGTCCCGGAAATCGAGAATCTCTCTCTCTCTCTCTCTCCGCCTATCTTCTACAACAGATCCAGAGGAGTCAGACAGTCTATAAAAAATATATATATATATTAATATATATCTATCCACTCACGTGCCCGCACATACAATTGACGAAAGTAAGACACACAGACGTGGGAACACTATAACAATGATTATATAGATATTATGGGAACGAACTGACCACCACACTGAATTAAATGTAGGTATAGTTTAATTATCATAGTAAACTTACATCACAACATATAAAATACATCAAAAGCATACACATAGTCATAAAAAATCAAGGAATGCTACAATAGTGATAGACCCGTTTGTATGGTCCTCCCCTGGATATATAGCTCACAGTCCCGTTAGAAGAAAGTGATAACCCCAAGGAGTTACAGATGCATATGATTGAGTCTATGGTTTCCCCCTTTTAAGGTATGGACAGACTTGATACTCTGCTTTTCTAAGGGTAAATATTGTTAGCAATAACTTGCATAAAGGAAGTTACAACGTGGGTGACTCAAACAAAGAACATCCTTCAGTCTACTTTCACTCGGTTCTTTCAACAGGGCCCTGATATACTTACAATCGTGCTTTGGTTCGCCGTCTGGCGCAAACTTTGGGACACTCACACTTTTTATCTGTTACTGTCGTTTAATGAAACAGATCCCAGCTCTGCAGATTTGTTTGTTGGTTTCATCAAAATGGATCTGGGGAGCGTCTGCTTCATGCGATAGTTTTTTCAGACTAAAGTTAGTGTCACTTGACTCACGAGGTAAAAATTAGGCTTAAACGAGCACATAATGTCAGAACACGAGGTTTCCCTTAATTAGGAAGATGACCGGTGGACAACTTCTCTCAACAAATAATCTTGGTTCACCACACACTTGTCAACAATGTCGGAAAGTTAATGTTTTAGATTTACTGTAATTTTTCTCGCCACAAGGCAGCATGTACATTAGAGTTAGTGTAGCAATATGCACTGGCTCAAAGGCCCAGTATAAGCATTTATTAGGTATGTCTCTGTACAAAACCCCGGCAAAGTTTGGGTTACCCCAGTATTCACTGAATAAAGAAAAAAACACATATGAATTATGTTACATATTATGTACTCAATATAACTTACGTTTTTAAAATGCAAGCGTACAGCTTGACTTATCATTTAAAACTTCCCGTGCAATAAGTTATATATTTAAAAATCATCAATCCTCATGAATTAGGAATACATACGTATTCCGTCAACACTCATGAGGCATCTAGCATTATAAGTTAGTTTAGAAAAATAGTCCCCGTCTGATTATTTAGCAGTTAAATTAAATTCATTATAGCTACATTGTTGTTTAAGCTAGAAATTATAATTTATTCTGCTTTTCGCTGAAACACGTCACTAGAAAATAATACAGACTATATAAATTAAGCACTCTGCACCAAATCTAACTAGTGAAATATGAAATAAGAGATTATCACTTTAAACACTTCACAAAATATAGATAATTATTATAATATATACCTCAACACACAGAACTACAGGTAATCGCACACTTTAGAATTATACGCTGATATATTTATTTGAAGTCTAGAGCTCGGTAAATTTCCGAACAACTAGGGCTTCGCTATACAGATTATTCTATTCACGCACAACCTGTCTACTGTGAATTTTGAGGACTGAATGAAAATAAAGTTTAACATTCTGGTTATATCTATTACCAGACAAAGGGTCCCAACTTTATTTCGCCAAACGAAATAATCTCCCCTTTCCGTCTAAAACACCTTACATCAACTAGAAGACTACCATGAACTGACACTCGTGCGTTTTCACACCTCACGCTGACCAGGCCAACAGTAAGTGCCTTGTCAGCTGAGATTTCCAGACAAATGTCTCAAATTGCGCCGAGGAGATGTCGGCTATCGCGCCCCACTTCCGCTCTCAGCCGATGAGAGTGATAATAAAATAGAGGATACGGGTGAAAGAAAAAGAAGAGGATATAGGCAATTTATGATCAATAAACTCTCTGTGACACTGGTCCATCCAAGTTGTTCGACCAACGAATATGTCAGCTGTATCACCTTTGGTGGTATAATCGAACACTATCCCACTGCAATTATTTATGTTAACACACCTTTCTTTACAGGTAATGTTAAAGTCTGCATGTTGAAAAATCCAATAGCTGATTTGATGGTGGGTCGCATCCATGGCAGTAAGGACTGTACACCAGATGATATTATGGAATGGGAAAAAAATAACTTATTTACGGCAAATGCAGTGACAACTCGAGCCCAGGCTCAAACACTTGAAAAAGTTGATACTCCAACTGCTGAGACAGATCTCCACGACGACCCGGAAGTTCATTCAAATATAGACAGAGTGTCATTTGCCACCAAACAAAGAGAAGGCAACTCTTTAAAAAAATTCTTTGGCTTGGTAAATAAGTATGATCATTAAACACTTAATAACAATAACAAACACTGGTTTACAATTAAGAATGACATTTTAATCAGATGTTATATGGACAAATCACAAGTTAAACAACAGGTTATGGTACCTTTTTCATTAAGGTCTTACATTTTACGACATGCACATGACTCCCAATGCGCGGGTCATATGGGATACACTCGCACACGTTCCCGGGTGTTATCTTCTTTTTTCTGGCCAGGTGTCTCACGTGACGTATCGTTATATGTACGTTCATGTGATATCTGTCAAGAGGTAAAGTCACGAGGAGCATTTCATACTGCTCCAATAGAGGCATGTGACATCTCGGTACGTCCTTTTGACAAGATGGCCATTGATATTATTGGTCCTCTCTTACCTTCGGCTAGAGTTCACAGATTCGTCCTGACATGTATCGACTTATGTACAAGATGGCAAGAGGCGATCCCATTAAAGTCTACTACTACAGCAGATGTAGCAGACGCACTTTTACTTATTTTTTCTAGATTAGGTTTTCCTAGAAAAATATTGTCTGACCATGGGTCTCAATTTGTTTCTGACACCATGGCTGAAGTAATGAAGACACTTGACATCGGACGAAATCTTAGTAGCATATCTCACCCGATGAGCAATGGGTCAGTGGAACGTCTTAACCGTACAATTAAACAATTGTTACACAAAGTTACAGTTAAACATCCTCAGGACTTTGACAGAGTACTCCCAGCTGTTCTCTTCACATATCTAGAGGTGCCACATGAACAGACAGGCTTCTCTACCTTCCACTTAGTATTTGGTGCTCCACCAAGAGGTCCAATGGGACTAATAAAGGATCTACTGATTGATGCTGAGATAACTTAGGATACCCAATCATCATACGAGTATGTTATAAATTTACGTAAGAACATTGTTGATGCTTGCCAATTGGCAACAGCTTCTTCTGAGGCTGCTAAACTTAAAGCTCGAGAGTTTCAAAGTAGAAATAGACGATTACGTCAATTATTCCCTGGTGATGAGGCTTTCGTGTTGCTCCCACGAAAAGAAAATAGACTATTAATTGCATGGAATGGTCCTTACAAAGTTGTCGACAGAATTTCTGACGTTGACTATAATCTGGACATTAAGGGTCATAATAAAATATACCATATCAACATGCTTAAGGAGTTTCACACTCGTCCTCAACACCTACAATCCATTTTTCATGATTAGAGGATAAATTAACAGGTTCTTGTCATTATGCGAATCTATCTGTAATTCAGGAAGAAGAATCTTCTTTTCCTGAGGTACAAACCTCTGTACCTGTGCCTGCTTTACAGGCCACAGAATCCTGGCGTGATGTAACCATTTCTCCATCGGTTACACCGCAACAGCAGCAACAGATTGCTGATCTGTTAGAATCTTTTTCAGATGTGCTAACTGATCAGCCAGGTCGCACTTCATGTATTAGTCACGACATAATACTTAAAGATGATACACCTATTTGCGTATATCCATATTCGGTTCCAATACACTATCTTAGTAAGACAATGATGGAACTTAACCAAATGTTGTCTTTGGGAATTATTGAGAGTAGTAACTCCCCTTTTTCTTCACCTTTGGTGATAGTTAGGAAGAAAGACAACAACATTCATCTATGTGCAGACTATAGGAAGTTAAATGCTCAAACAGTGGCTGACAGTGTACCACATCCTATTCTTGACGACTTAATTATTCGTCTGTCTACTGCAGAATTTGTTACTAAAATAGACTTAACCAAGGGATATTGGCAGATTCCCTTAACCGAAAAAGCCAAATATTATACTGCGTTCTCAACTCCACAAGGTCTTTACCAGTGGAACGTTATGCCTTTTGGGCTAATGAATGCACCGGCTACTTTTATTCGCATGATGCGAAAAATTTTATCACACAGACAGGATATTATCACATACATTGACGACATATGTTTATTTAGTTCGTCATTCAAGGAACATTTTTCTGGACTTCGTTCTGTTTTGGGAATTTTAAGAGAAAATAAATTAACTGCTAAACCCACTAAAATACAAGTGGCTTTTCATGAAATAACTTTTCTTGGACATATTATTGGGGCGGGGTGTATCCAAACTGTTCCCCATAATATATCTAAAATTTTAAATTTGTCAATTCCTAAGACAAAAAAACAAGTTAGGAGTTTGTTATGTCTCGTCCAATACTATAGTAGATTCATACCTAATTTATCATCCATCACGGCTGTCTTGTCCTCACTTTTGAGGAAGGACATGCCTGTGAAAGTGACCTGGACGGCAGACTGTGACAAAACATTTCACCAGATATTATCGTTCTTTTCCAAGCCACCTATTTTAAGGTTGCCAGATATTAATAGAATTTTCATTTTACGCACAGATGCCAGCAATTATGGTATTGGAGGTAGTCTTTTACAAGAATACGAAGGAGTACTCCACCCAACGATGTTTATTTCGAGAAAGCTCACCACTACTGAAATGAAATACTCCGTGATCGAAAAAGAGTTGTTAGCAGTAGTATGGGCTATTCAGAAGCTAGAGAAATACTTTCTTGGTGCACCATTCGTTATCCAGACAGACCAGAAGTCTGTAGCATCACTAAGACGTGCTAACCACAAGAATGCAAAATTAGCGAGGTTTGCAATAATACTGCAACCTTTCAACTTCCAAATTGAATCTATCCCTGGCAGCGAAAATGTGATGGCAGACTCACTGTCGCGACTTCCATCAGATTCAATGGATAACTAACAACCCAATGAACAGAGAAAAGACTTAGATACTCAATTTGTTTGTTCGGATTCATAACAAGACTTACGGTTTACGCATAAGGAGCCACGAAGTTACGTTCCTTACAGAAGTCTACAAATTTCGATCCAACTCTTGATAGTCAAACAACATAATTGATTGGGAACATTACGCATGATAACAGAATATTCATTGAATTATATCAATTTCAGTCAAATTTCAAGGGACTTTGCTTGTTCTCCATACATGTATAAATCAATCGGATACGATTTCCAAATCAAAAATCGTGTACACATCGGATGGAACTTACGTTTACATACATTTATATTCGATCGGTGTAATTCAAGAATATCATTTGTGGAATGAAATTTCGCTTCGTATGGAACAAACCATAGTTAACAAACATGAAGGAACTCATTACAGATTAATCTTCAGGACTTATGATAGTAATTTCGTTACTTTGGAATTGAATAAAATAAAAGACAAAGTGAAAAAAAAAGAAAAAAAAAGAAAGAGATTAGAAAACAAAACATTATCACACAGGTCATTGAAATCGGTATTACATTGATGTAATTAGTTACAGTTTAATGTAGTTAAGTACTTATGGGAATTTGATTATGATATAACATGATATATTTTTTCTTTCTTTCTTTAACTGATACATTAATTTAATTACATAGTTAATTCCTTACACATCTATTTTATTTTAATCTATTACTTTCTTACTACTTAACTCTCATATATTCTCCGTCGTACTTTTCTTTATTTTTCTCTACTTTCTTCACATTGATACAATACCTTGATTTATTTAATTATACTTTGATTCTATTACATACTACACATCGTACATTAATTATTTAGTTAATTCTACAGTTAGTTACTATATTCTATTATAAAACACACATTTTTAGTTACATAGATAATTATTTACTATCCTTTCTTACAGTTGACTCTCTGTTTAGTTTTTTTTTTCTATAACCAGTGGTACTCGAGCTTTCCGGCTCTTTCGGCCCAATGACATGTCATTGCGAGGCTGGGGGGTCAGTGGACTTTCCTTCCAACCCGGTCAGGATCTTTGCTCCTTCCCATCCACACGGGATTTATGTGCAGGAGCCGTTCAGATTATTCAGTCAAATTTCCGGTCGTAAACATTTCTTCAAACGCCGACGGCCGGGTTTGAACCATGAACACCTGGTCGCCAGTACAACGTCGTAGCCATTACACCAGCGCGGCTCCCCCTCTGTTTAGTTAACTTAATATAATTTTCATGTATTATATGACATTTATTATATTGACATGACTTACGACACTGTTCTAGTCAGAACATCGTGGGCCATATATCGTGTATTGTTAAAATTTTTATGATAATTATCTTGTTAATTCAAAAGCAACAAAAAAATCTATAGAATAGATTTTTTTTTACCCCAGTCGGTCAGGGGAATGTTACGATACGTTTTAACGATGTCGTCTGCTGCAGTTGTGAGCACTTGTAAGATTTCACATTGGATGCTTGAGATGTTTGTTAAATATAGAATGGGTTTCACGTTTCACGGTATTTATTGAACGCAAAGTGTAGAGTAGCTTTATGACGTGTCAAAATTGTTATGATTCCGCTTGACTACGAGTCACGGTCACCCTTTTGATTATAAGCTCCGAGCGAGACGAATGCAATTTCTGTTTACTCCCAGGATATTGATAGTGCAAGTATTTCGTTACTTTGGAATTGAATAAAATAAAAGACAAAGTGAAAAAAAAAGAAAAAAAAGTAGGAGATTAGAAAACAAAACATTATCACACAGGTCATTGAAATCGGTACTACAGTGATGTAATTAGTTACAATTTAATGCAGTTAAGTACTTATGTGAATTTGATTATGATATAACATGATATATTTTTTCTTTCTTTCTTTAACTGATACATTAATTTAATTACATAGTTACTTCCTTACACATCTATTTTATTTTAACCTATTACTTTCTTACTACTTAACTCTCATATATTCTCCATCGTACTTTTCTTTATTTTCTTTACTTTCTTCACATTGATACAATACCTTGATTTATTTAATTATACTTTGATTCTATTACATACTACAAATAGTACATTAATTATTTAGTTAATTCTATAGTTAGTTACTACATTCTATTATAAAACACACATTTTTAGTTACATAGATAATTATTTACTATCCTTGACTCTCTCCTTAGTTAACTTAATATAATTTTCATGTAGTATATGACATGTATTATATTGACATGACTTACAACACTGTTCTAGTCAGAACATCGTGGGCCATATATCGTGTATTGTTAAAATTTTTATGATAATTATCTTGTTAATTCAAAAGCAACAAAAAAATCTATAGAATAGATTTTTTTTACCCCAGTCGGTCACGGGAATGTTACGATACGTTTTAACGATGTTGTCTGCTGCAGTTGTGAGCACTTGTAAGATTTCACATTGGATGCTTGAGATGTTTGTTAAATATAGAATGGGTTTCACGTTTCACGGTATTTATTGAACGCAAAGTGTAGAGTAGCTTTAGGACGTGTCAAAATTGTTATGGTTCCGCTTGACTACGAGTCACGGTCACCCTTTTGATTATAAGCTCCGAGCGAGACGAATGCAATTTCTGTTTACTCCCAGGATATTGATAGTGCAAGTATTTCGTTATAAATTTTTGGCTAGAGGGTCAGGCCTAATTATGTTGGAGGTAAGAATGGTTAAGGAAACCATTAATTATTGAAGTCCATATACGGGAGTACTTGATCATGTTTATGATCTATATTCGCAGACTGGCATGTCTCACTATCGGTTAACTGCATTGCATTAACGCGTATATATAGCTTGCCACGTTCTGACGACGATATTATTAATCTATATGTTTGGACTGGACTACACTGATAGGAGATGAAGTTATAGAAGTACGGAGATTATTAGATGTGAATTACTATGTGAACTGAACTGTAAATGTTAATAAATATGCTATATATTTGTGGACTCAGAAGAAGGAGTTACTTCATTGATGACCTTCAAGGTTGGCTAAATAGTTGAGCCCTTTTTTTATACATTCATTATACGTTCAAGCACGATACTGCTCAGTTACGAATACTAATATTGATGAACTGTTGGATAGGGTTCGGAAGGATAATATGATGACACTCGATTTATTAATGAATACCATATTTCATCAATGTACATCTTCAGCCGAGGATAGACCCACAAAAACGGGAATGATAACTGACATAAACAACCCCCGTAACAATGTCCTCCTGGTTACTCCGAATAAGTAGTTCTTGGTTGCTGATGGTGTTTGGCCAAAAGATTCGGAGAATTTTCCTTAGGCATATTGTGTGGAAGGAGGACAGTTTCGACATTTCCTTCTCTGTTACTCTCCAACATCCCGCACCATAGAGAAGCACAGAAAGTACACAGCTCTCATACAGTCTTAATTTGGTGTTTGTGCTGTACTGGGAAGACTTCCAAATGTTGTTGAGAACAGCAAAGGCTGTTCTCGCTTTATTCATTCTGTTGTTAATGTCCTTGCTTGTTCCGCAGTCAGGTGTTACTATGCATCCTAGGTAAGTAAATGTGTTTGTCTGTTCTAACTTCTGGTTCCTTACTGTTATTGGCTCAGGATTGCCCACATTTAGTTTCATGACCTCTGTCTTCTTCAAATTGATGTTTAGGCCAACCTGCTGGCCATACTTTTTCAGTCTATCGGTTTTGTCTTGAATGTGTTGATGTGAATGCGCGAGTAGTGCAATGTCATCTGCATATTCCAGATCTTCCAGTGTAGAAAACGTTTTCCATCTAATTCCTCTTGGACTGCCCTCCGTTGTCTGGCGCATCACCCAATCTATGACTGTCAAAAAAAAAGTTGTTGATAAGGGGCATCCCTGTCGTACTCCAGTTTTCACTTCGAAAGTTACATTACTCGATCCAACACTGCACGTAAAGTTAGAATAGAGGCTTTTTATGATGGAAACAATGCGGCTGGGAATTCCATAAGCCCTCAGAATTTTCCATAGGCTGTCCCTGTGTATGTTGTCGAAAGCCTTTTCAAAATCAACAAAGTTAATGTACAGCTGTCTCTGCCATTCTGAGCACTGCTCTATAATGTTCCTGAGGGTAAATATATGATCTGCACATCTTCTGTTCTTTCTGAAGCCAGCTTGTTCTTTCCTCAGTTTATGGTCAACTGCTTTTGAAATTCTCTGGATGATTATCCTGCCTAGTATTTTGCTGGGAACTGACAGGAGGGTAATTCCTCTCCAGTTGTTGCAGTCTGCAAGGTCACCCTTCTTTGGCAATTTGACAATTATTCCTTTACTCCACTCTGTTGGTGTTGTCTGTTTCCCAGATTTGTGCAAATAGTGGTTCTAATAGTTCTGCTGCTAGTTCAGGATCTGTCTTGAATAGCGCAGAATTTAGATTGTCTTGACCAGGCGCTTTTCCGTTTTTTAGCCCTTTGATAGCTGTGATGATTTCTTCTTTTCGTGGAATGTCTGTATTTACATCTAAGTGGGACTTAAGATGCGTCAAATGTGAGGAATGCAGTCAGCGACCCATAGCTGACTGCTTGCGCCAGGGTCAGCGAACCAGAGCTGACCAAGACCCTGCTCCACCTCCAAGTGGTGGTCCTGGAAACAGGCTGCATCACTGAAGTCTTGCTGAGAGAGTAGGGATCGAAGAGGGAAGGCAAACCCGATCCTAAAAAATGCCGTGCCGAAGTCGGATGTGTCGGGCCGTAAGGTGCAGATATCGCAGCTTTGCTGTAAACGGCGACACAACGCAACCAACGTCCTTTTCAGGACGAACGCAGAAGAAGAAGAAGAACATCTAAGACACTTTCAGCCTCGGGAACATTCAGCTGAGTCTCTGGTGGTTCCTTATTCAGTGTTTCTCTGAAGTGCTCTGCCCATCTTGTTTCCTGCCCCTGTGCTGTGGTGATGAGATTTCCTTGCTTGTCTCTTACTAACGTTATGTTGTTTGCACCTCGTTTTCCACTGATAGCTTTAGTTATTTTATAGACTGTGCTTTGTTCATTTCTCAGTGCTGCCTCTTCTGCCTGTCTTGCAAGGTCATCCAGAAATGTCCTTTTGTTAGCACGGGTTTGACGTTTTACTTCCTTGTCCAGCTGACTGTACTGTTCACTATATATTGCCTTTAACCTGGGAGACTTAGCTTCTGTTTTCTTTCTTTTCATTTCCTTTCTCTTCGCTATGGTGTTTAGCGTTTCTGGTGTTATTAAGTCTTGGCTCTTTCTTTCCTGGAATCCCAAGCATGACTTGCTGCTTTCTTTGTATATTGTTGAAATGGTGTTGCATTTCTGGTCGACATCGCCGGTCTCTGTTCTTTCCTGGCTTTTGGTAATCAGATATCGTCTCTTTACGTCAACCACGAACGCTTTTCTGGTGAGGGGGTCCTTAAGTTTCGTGATGTTGTATCTTTTCTGTTTGACTACAACTGGTCCAGCAGCTCTGAGTTTCACCTTCAGTCGTGCTACTACTAGGTGATGATCACTTCCCACATCTGCGCCTCTTCTTACTTTCACGTCTTGTAGTGCATGTCTCCATCTGCCATTGATCATTATGTGATCTATCTGGTTTTTGTCTCGTCCGTTTGGTGATTCCCATGTTAACTCGTGCACTTCTTTGTGTTGAAAAAGTGTTCCTCCAATGACCAGGTTGTTAATACTGCAGAAGCTTATTAATTTGTCCCCATTCTCATTTACTGTTCCACTGCCGCATTTCCCAATTACTCTTTCGTTATAATTATTGTGTGTTCCAACTTTCGCATTTAGGTCTCCCATTACTATAATAAGATCGTACCTGGGTACAGTTTCCATTTCCTTTTGTACCTGTTGATAGAACTCGTCCTTGATCTCTTCATCGCTGTCGTTTGTTGGTGCATAGCATTGTATAATTGTGGTGTTGGTGAATCTCCCTCTCAGTCTTGCTCTTATTAGTCTGTTGTTAATGGGTTTCCATTCCAGTAAAGACCTTTCCATTCCTTTCTTCAGGATAATGGCTACACCTTCGTTGTGCTGACCATCCTCTCTACTAGAATAAAATACTGTTTCCCCTGTAGCTGTTTTTATTCTCCCCATCCCTGTCCATCTGCTCTCGCTTATTCCCAGGATATGTAGTTTGTAATTCCTCATCTCTGCTGTGATCTGTCTCAGCTTTTCTGCCTCATTCATAGTTCTGACATTCCAAAAACCAGTTCTGGTTTCGTGTTTTGCGGTCTGGGCATCCGTTTTCATGTCAGTGGGTTCCTTTCGGCTTTCACCACTGTCAGTCATACGAGCCTGAGACTCCGGATTTCCGTCCCACATCAAAGTTTTTTTTTCATTTATTGCTGTTTTCGTAACATGTGCGTTTTTTACATGGACAGGGGTGTCGGCCCTGTGTTAAAACCCCCAACCTGGAGGACCAGGGTACCAGCTTTTGTGTGACCCCTACCCACGCAGACCAGTCCAGCTTTGTTGAACCTACCAGGAGTAAAACTCCCACTGGCATAGCTCTGGGGATTGTCAGGGCACACAAGCTGCCATACCGCTACAAGGTATAGGTACCATTGATGGGAGTGGAAAAGCTTTACAGGGATTCAAATAGCCTCAAACTGACTACTGCTTTCTTTGAGAACATTCAAGTGGACGTCTGAGCGTGTACGAAGAAGAAGAAGAAGAAGGTATATTACACAGAGCACACTTGAGATAAAACTTATTAAAAGTATGGAAAACTTCTCCAGCAATTTAAAACTGATGTTTTTTACATCGAAGTTTCCATATTCTGTAAGATCCTATAATTACACTAATGCTGACATATGTACTTTTTTTTTTTTTTTTTTTTTTTTTTTTGCGTACGCCCGCTAATACTCGAGGCGAAATCTCAGGTTATTACTATGTCTAACCTGACATTGATTTTACGTGAGTATCCCTTTTTACTTGTACAGAGACAGGTGTCCCTCGCCATTCAGGCAAATACTCTCCGATTTCGGAGGTACCCATTGCAGCTGGGTCGGCTCAGGAGCCGCCAATCCCCGGTCGACGACACTCCTTCAAATGTTCTCGCCAGGTCTCGAGTTAATCCAGTCCAATTCCCGGTCGACGAAAAATCCTCAAATGCCGTCGCCCGGGTTTGATCCTGAATCACCCGGTCGCCAGAGCGGTGTTGTAACCACTACGCTAGCGCGGCTCCCACATATGTACTTAAAACTCTGGCTTCAAATTTCCGCAGCCCCGGCGACATCAATCCACTCACACACTTTGCATGTACATGTGCTAAGCTACCAATAACCAGAACGACAACATATGTACGATAACCTAATTCGTTAATTTCTGCAGTCAGTGGATCATCATCATCATCAGTTGCCATCTCCACAACGAAGGTTGGCTGTAATGGATCTCCAACGTCTTCTGTCTCTTGTCTTGATGGTGCACTCTGACAGACTCTTTCCTGTCCATCTCTTGATGTTGTCTTCCCACTTATAGCGCTGTCTTCCCCTTGCACGTTTGCCTTCAACTCTCCCTTCTGTTATGGTCTTCTGCAAGGTGTTATGCCTTTTTATGTGGCCAAAGTATTTTAGCTGTCGAACTTTGACCTCCCTCATTAGTTCTCTTTTCATACCTAGATTTTCTAGGACCTGCTTATTTGTTTTCATCTCTTTCCATGAGATACGCCCCATTCTTCTATATATCCACATTTCAAGAGCCTCAATTCTTTCTTCCAAATGCTTATTCATCGTCCATGTTTCTGCACCATACAGAAATGCAGAATATATATAACACTTTATGATTCTCAGTTTTAATTTGTGAGATAACTGTTTGGATGTCAGTATATGTTTCATGTTGTTGAATGTAGCTTTGGCCATTCCTATTCTCTTCTTGATTTCTGTTTCACATCTGCCATCTTCTGTTACCGAGATATACGTAGCTCTTGACTTGTTCCAGGATTTCCCCATTTACGCTTATCTTTAATGTGGGTTTATCGTCTGTTTTGCTAATTATCATAGTTTTTGTTTTCTCAATATTAATGTCGAGTCCATATTCATGACTTATACTGTTCACTTGCTTCACTAGTTCCTGTAACTCCTGTTCGCTTTCAGCTAACAACACGGTATCATCTGCATATCTAAGGATAGTACTTTTTAAATTTATGTTCGTAACATTCATCTAAATGGGCATCATAATGTCAGAATCTTTATTCTCCATAAAATACTTTGATATGTTCTGACATGATATAATAAAATACAACATATCATATAGAAGAATCTTTAGAATTTACGTAAAATGTGGACGACGTCTTAAGTAGTTCAATGTTGTTGTTACATTTAATGTTTGAGTTACACATATATAGCAATCTTTAAGCTTTATAAAAGAAATTGGCAGGTAATAAAATGATATGATACAACATACCAAAAAATGAGTATTATTAACATTTACTGAATTTGTGTGGAATACCTTTCAAGTAGATCAATAATGGTGTTTTTTTTTTTTTACATGGGGGTTTTATCAGAATCTTTGTTTGCCTCAAAATGCATTGACAGCTAGTGGAAAGAGATACTAAATATAGCATCAAATACATACATACATACATGCATACATGCATACATGCATACATACATACATACATACATACATACATACATACATACATACATACATACATACATACATACATACATACATACATACATACATACATACATACATACATACATACATACATACATACATACATACATACATACATACATACATACATACATACATACATACATACATGACATACATACATACATACATACATACATACATACATACATACATACATACATACATACATACATACATACATACATACATACATACATACATACATACATACATACATACATACATACATACATACATACATACATACATACATACATACATACATACATACATACATACATACATACATACAGACACAGGCCCTTACACCCCTCCACCTTAATATTATTCTTGTTCAGAGTTCCAGGTGTGTTAGAAAGTGAAAAAGGCCTGTGTTAAAAAAAAGTGTCTGCTTGATTTTGTTCGTTTTTTTTTTTAAACGGTAGGCCTAATTTCCTATTACTCGTGCTTTTTTGCTGCGCACAGAGTAGGCCTATTTGTAGTTATGTTGTTGTTTCGTAGGATTAGGGTTGGGGTTAAAGTTAGGCTAACCTAAATTGCCACCTAAGCATAGCCTAATTGGTAATTGTGATTTTCCCTATTTACAATGATTTGACAAATGTGATACCACTTTCTCATATCGGCAGTTCATATTATTTGGAATTGAAAACAATAGTCCTAGGTTATAGGCCTATAGGGCCTAGGCTATCCTAATTATAACCCATCAGAGGTTGAACGGGATATGTTTCTTCATTAATTAAAAAAAAAATAGAAGAATAATAATGTTTTTGCGCTGTGGTGTGGAATAAAAACGTTGAAGAAAAAAGCCTCCATGATTCTCAGAAAAACGTAGGCTATTGGAAAGAGGGGGTGGAACACTGTTGAAATGAAACACAGTGGGCCGTGTACTTCGATGTCTTCCTAGTAAGTCGCCAACGTCGATAGGATTAAGGATAGGGCGAGGTTTAGGATATCTAGTGCCTAACCTTTTCCCCTTATTACTTCATCTCTGAATTCTGTTCTAATGCTGTACCGACCAGGCGGCCCACTCATCTTCATTTCAACAGTGAAACACTAATAAATGCAAAGGTGGCCTGTCGAATTGACATGGCCAGCTTAACGGACTTCTGAACAGCAGTTCAAATATCCATGTAGGCCTATCTGTGGTAGGAAATTATCTTAACAAAAGGCAGGCGAATTCACAAAACGGAAAATTAAATTAGTAAATACTCACTTGGCTATTGTTACGGCCTCAGTGTTTATCTGACGTGAACAAGCTCGAAACAAGCGTACATGCCATCCATCAGAGATGAAAAACCTGTCCAATAAACATATACAAAACCTGTACAAAGACCGAAAAAACATAGGCTATTGAAAGAGTTAGGCTAATTCGTGTAAAAATATTTTCAATGACAGTGGGCTGCATTATAATTGAGACATGCTGCATTTGCCTTTTGGTTGGAAATAAAAACCCTGAACACAGATCTTAATCTTAACCCTAAAAACATTCGCGGCTTACAAGACTGACATTGAAGAAGGCGTCTAACTGTTCTCGCAACTAATTTTACTACTTCATTAATATTATTTCTTATTGCAAAGAGAAAATCTGAACTAAACTATATTATCCTGTTTTATAATATGGAATGGGGAGGTTTCCATGTCGGTTTAGAATTATTTCAATGAATATCTGATGTAATTTTAAAAAAAATAAAATCACATGATCATATTTATTTTTTTATTAACAAAAAAGGGTCATAATTTGCAGTTAAAATATAAACTGGCGCTAACATAATTTATTCTGTACCGAACTTCAAAAATTAAAATACCCGTTTTAGCCTAATTGGCAGTTTTAAATACCCATGACTTTCAGTGTCATTCGTCAATACAACAAACATTGATAGTAATTAATTATTTAATAAAAATAACTCATAATAATGCTACATCTTCCAAAGAAAAATTACAATGTTTTTACACAAATGAAATTAAAACTTAGAACAGAAGTAACTCCAAATAGACTTTTCCTAGGGCTCTGGTTGGGTTAAGATGCAAATTGGCCTTCCTTATGTGATTTTTTTTTCAGTTTCATAATTCTTATAATATTATTATTCAAATGTACATTTCTTACGCAGATTCTACAAGTTTAAGTGAAATCAAGTAATTGTAGTGGTATATACTTTTTGTTGTTGTTGTCGTTGCTTATAAGGAGCCGTAAATAATAAATTATGCTCAGTGCGATGTAATCGTTAAAATAATCGGTAACCTGCCGTTTAGCATTAGCACAGAATGATGAATGAACGACATGCCATGCAGACTCTCGCAAATTCCGCAGCAATTGAAAAATTGGCAGCGTGATTTCATTGGTTGATCTTTTTATTCATGTGGCCTATCATCTCGTCGAATCTAACGATGCAAATATCGGCTAAGATGTGGCGCAAGATGATCGTTTTATATATATATATATATATATATATATATATATATATATATATATATATATATATATATATATATATATATATATATATATATAAATATATATATATCTTTAATAATTAGGAATAATTAGGCTAAAAACCTGTACCGAAATTATGTATGGGAATGTACAAATCTGAAAACAAGAATTACTTGTACAGATTACGTGCAGCCCGTTGGGCCTACTACTTTTCATGTATAAACAAGGTTAGTGTAACAGGCTATTTTTGTTTTAACTGGAAAAACTCGAAACAAGGTTAAGTTGTGTTAAAATCATTCAGTACCAAACAAAGATATCAGTTTGGCCCAAACAAAAATTTCCAACCTTTTGTGTGTTTATGAGTGATCTTTTGCAAATACAATTTTTATGATGTTAATGTAGCCTACCTTTGTTGTTATATATGAAAATGGTTGAAATGAATAACAGTGGGATGTGTGTTCAATACAGCCTTAATAAGAATTTAGAGACACAGTAAAAAGGGGCAATGATTAGGTTTAGTTATGTGAATCCTAACCTTAATGACGTAAGTTACTTATTTGGAGGACATAGAACACGCCCCAGTGTTCTTCATTTCAGCCTGTGAAAATGAAGGTAAATGCATTTAGATCACTGATGAACAATAAGTATCAATGCTTTCATTAAAAAAAAATTAGGTTAAAATGAAGGAAGGACCTATAGTGGGATGCATGTTCGTTTTCGTCCAGATATCTATAGATATTTTGTTTTTTAATTTATGAAGAAAAATATTCCTTTTAACCTCTGATGGGTTATAATTAGGATATATAATGCCTCTAATTGTTGTTCGTCCATCACGGATGATGAAGACCACTCTGTTCATCCAATTATTTAGGAATATGTTAGGTTAGTCTATGGGTACGAAGGTGACTGATGAGCCCGATGCGGGCCTGGAAAGATCTCGGACAGTGTGGGCAGGGAATGTTTGCTTCATGAGAAGGTTTTATTACACGGCCTTTTCTAGCTTGTTTCCGCTGCTGCTCTTCTGGATGATTCGCATGCGCTGCACCTTTACGAAGAGATGTGCGCCAAGCAGTTCGGTCTTGCGCAGCAGCTTCCCATGTGTCAGGGTTTATGTCAAAGGTTTTCAATGAAGTCTTAAACGTGTCTTTGAAGCGCTTCTTTTGGCCACCATGGGAGCATTTACCCTTCTCCATCTCACTATAAAAGAGTATCTTTGGCAGTCGATGGTCTGGCGTGCGGACTACATGACCTGCCCAGCGAATCTGTGACTGCATCAGAATAGTATCGATGCTAGGGATACCAGCTCTGTCAAGAACGGCGGTATCCGGGATCTTGTCTTGCCATTTGATGTTCATTACCTTTCTGAGACAGACTGTATGGAAGTGGTTTAGCTTCTTTACGTGGCGCCTGTATACAGTCCATGTTTCACATGCATAAAGCAGCACTGGATGCACCGCAGCTCTGTACACCTTCAGCTTTGTCTGTAGACTAATGCCACTTCGATGCCAAACGCTGGTGTATAGTCTGCCAAATGTGCTGCTGGCTTTGGAGATCCTGGTGTTCACCTCATCATCAATGACGATGTTCTGGGATAGTGTGCTACCAAGGTATATGAATCTGTTCACAACATTCAGTTTCTCACCATTTACCTTGATGATTGGCTCAGTATAAATTGTGCCAGGAGCTGGTTGGTACATGATTTCTGTTTTCTCCGTGTTGATGGTAAGCCCAAAGTTGGAACAGGCTTCGGAGAATCTATCCACGCTATGCTGCAGATCAGCCTCTGAGCCAGCATTGAGGGCACAATCGTCAGCAAACAGAAGATCTCTGATGGTGTGTGATTTAAGGTTTTTGCTTGAAGCCTCCTGAGGTTAAACAATTTTCCATCAATACGATATCTGATGTCGATTCCTGTGTCCCCGTCTCTGAAAGCATCAGTCAGCATAGCAGAAAACATGATACTGAACAGAGTCGGTGCAAGTACACACCCTTGTTTAACTCCATTTGAGTACGATATCTGATGTCGATTCCTGTGTCCCCGTCTCTGAAAGTATGTCAGCATAGCAGAAAACATGATACTGAACAGAGTCGGTGCAAGTACACACCCTTGTTTAACTCCATTTGAGACAGGGAAAGGCTCCGATAGCTCACCGTTTTCCTGAACTCTAGCCTGCATTCCATCATGCAATTGCTGCACTATTGTGATAAATTTCTTTTGGCAGCCGTATTTTGCCATGATCTTCCATAGATCCTCTCTACTGACCGTGTCGAACGCCTTTATCAAGTCGATGAAAGCTGTGTACAGGTCACAGTGCTATTCTTGGCATTTTTCTTGTAGGTGTCTTGCAGCGAACACCATATCGGTGGTTCCACGTTCTTTCCGGAATCCACACTGACTTTCAGGTAGAAGACCTTTGTCAAGATGAGCCGTAAGGCGATTCAGAAGGATTCTGGCGAATATCTTCCCAGCGATTGATAATAGAGAGATGCTTCGATGATTGTTACAGTCTTGGTGATTACCTTTACGTTTATATAGATGTATAATTGACGCATCTTTGAGATCATGTGGGATGGTTTCACTCTGCCACATTTGCTGGAAGATCATGTGAAGTTTCTCTATCAGAACTGTACCGCCATCTTTACAGACCTCAACAGGAATTGAATCGGAGCCGGGAGCCTTTCCACTAGAAAGTTGACGGATCGCTTTTTGAGTTTCCTCCAGAGTTGGTATATCATCTAGTGCTTCATTTATAGGAATTTGGGGCAGGCGATTGATGGCTTCGTCGTTAATAGATGATGGCTGGTTCAGAATATTATTAAAATGTTCGACCCAGCGTTGGAAAATTTTTTCCTTGTCTGTAATTAGTGTTTTTCCATCTGCATTAAGGAGGGGAAATGATCCTGATGATGTTGGACCATAGACAGTTTTGAGTGCATGGTAAAAAATTTTCAAGTCATGGCTGTCAGCAAAGCCTTGGAGCTCATCTGCTTTATTACTCAGCCATGAATCCCGCATCTGGCGTAGTTTATATTGGACGATTCTACGCTTGTTGTTGAAAGCGTCTTTCTTGGATGTAGATTTTGGATCATTTAAATATGCTTTATGGAGATGGTGTTTCTCAGCCAACATCTTCTTTATATCATCTGAGTTCTCATCAAACCAGTCATTTTGTTTCTTGATGGCGGGACCCAGGACCTCTGTAGCAGTGCTGTATATCTGCTCACTTAGGGCTGCCAAATTAGTTTCCACACTTTGGCCGTATGACGAGATAGATTTGAGACGGTCTTCTAGGGTGTCAGTAAATGACTGTTTGATTTTTATCTTCTTTAGTTTGGTGACATCCAGCCTTTTTTGAGTTTTCTTCCCCTGAGGGCGCCTGGCTGGTTGGATACGAATTTTAAGTTTAGACACAATGAGGCGATGATCAGTCCAGCATTCGGCACCACACATGGACTTGGTCATACGGACATCTTGCCTGTCCTTCTTCCTAACAATTACATAGTCAATTAGGTGCCAATGCTTTGAGCGAGGGTGCATCCAGGAGGTCCTGTTGCGGATAAGAAGTCGAAAAATGGTGTTGATGACAAGGAGGTCATGTTCTGCGCAAGTCTGGAGGAGAAGAAGTCCATTGCTGTTACAGCGACCCACGCCGTACTTTCCGATAGTGCCATTCCAGATGTTATCTGAGCCTACTCTTGCATTAAAGTCACCAAGAATGATGAGCTTATCTGCTTTAGGAACTGATGCAATGACTGCATGTAGTTCTTCGTAAAACTTATCCTTGACATCATCCTGGTTTGTCATAGTTGGTGCATACGCGCTAATGATGGTGGCATGTTTCCTTCCATAAAGCAGGGGAATCTTGACCGTCATGAGTCAGTCATTTATTCCTTTTGGGGGCCCCGCTAATTTGCCGACAGTTGCTGTTTTGATTGCAAATCCAACCCCTGCTTCTCGTCTTTCTTCAGTTCCTCTTCCGCTCCAATAAAATGTATAACCTGCACCCTTTTCGCAAAGTTGGCCCTTGCCTGCAAGTCGAGTTTCACTCAGTGCTGCTATGTCAATGTTGTATCTGGCCAGTTCTCTCCCAATCAGGGCAGTTCGCCTCTCAGGTTTGTTTGCGTTTAAGTCTTTGTCAAGGAGAGTGCCCACATTCCATGCGCCTAGAATGAGGGGGAAAAATCTTTCCTTTCTTTTTCTTATGTGTTGCCCGCCGAAGTAGGGTACCCACCAACCGCGGTAAGCTGGTTAGGTAATGGTGGAGCAGGCAATGTTTAGGGCACCTTTTCTAGCCCCTTCCTCATGCCATGGAGGTGAGCAGTGCTTTCCTAAAGAGGGCTGCTCAGTCACTCAAGGGGCTGCCGAATCCCACTGCTGCTCCGATCAGTGGAAGATGACCAAATGGCCTGAGCCGCCTGTGTGTAGGTCTGCGACTACGACTGCCAGCGTACCCACGCCTGCCGCTTCGCTAATCCCCATAGGACTTGTTGTGAGTGGATGAAAGAGTGACTTGCGCAGTGATTTGGTTTAAAGTGAGGAAGAATTGCGCAATTCGTCGACCTCACTCTCTCGCCTGGGTCCATCTGAATCCAGTGGCAAGACAAGTCAAGACGACTGGAGATGAAGTCAGGTGCAGTGGATGACCAGGGCTTTCTATGTGCCTCACCGTGCTCCTTACGCTCCACAGCGCGTTGCTGGTAATCGCCGTCATGTCCGTTGAACCAACATGTGGTTTCTTCCGTGCAGTCTATCGAATCCAGTATTCACATGCATGGGTAGGCAGACCCCTAACTCACCGAAGGTTTATAACCAGTCGGCTACCCTCACCTAGTTTAGCCGGCCTGTCAAAGCCGTTTACCGGGGTTTGGCCGCTGTCGCATGCTGACAGCTATGAGGAGCCACAGGTGAGAGCTAGATGCCAGGTTTGGACCAAAGGTGGCCGAGCTGCCCTGAAAAGGGCATGACAGCTCCTTCACCAGAGAAATGCCTCTAATTACAGATACATTCGATAGCCAATACCTGACTGACATCATACATTCTGTCTAATTATTGTAGAGTAGCCAAAATTAACATTTCTATAAATTTTTTATTGGGAGAATAGATTATGGAAACAAGATTAAATTAGAATTCTGCACCAAACTTTGTATATAATAACAGGTGCACTCAGATCAACATTAGGGACCCAAAACGCATCAAAAGTGGAATGCAGTCAGCGACCCATAGCTGACTGCTTGCGTCAGGGTCAGCGAACCAGAGCTGACCAAGACCCTACTCCACCTCCAAGTGGTGGTCCTGGAAACAGGCTGCATCACTGCAGTCAGGCTGAGAGAGTAGGGATCGAAATGGGAAGGCAAACCCTGTTCTAAAAAATGCAGTGCCGAAGTCGGATGTGTCGGGCCGAAAGGCGCAGATATCGCAGCTTTGCTGTAAACTGCGACACAACGCATCCAACGTCCTTTTCAGGACGAACGCAGAAGAAGAAGAAGAAGACATACATACATACCAGAATCTTTATTCTCCATAAAATACATTAATATGTACAGACATGATATAATAGATACAACATGGCATATAGGAGAATCATTAGAATTTACATAAAGTGTTGAAGACGTCTCAAGTAGTTAGTTATATGTGGGTGTTTTTACATCGAACCTTTGTGTTACACATACATAAAATTTTTTAAGCTTTCTAAAAGACATTGGCATATAATGATATGATATAACCTGTCAAAAAATGAGAATTATTGAAATTTACAAAATGTGTGTGGAATACCATTCAAGTAGAGCAATATGGTTGTTTTTACATGGGGGTTTTATCAGAATTTCTGTTTGCCATAAAAAAAAACTTTGACAGCTAGTAGAGTGAGATATTAAATATAGCATCAAATACAATAGTCGTTTGGTATAGTAGACAGACCACATATGAGATTAGACGGTGGGGAAAACATTTCAGCAATTTAAAATGGGTGTTTTTTACATCGAAGTTTCCATATTCTGTAAGAACCTATAATTGCACTGATACTGACATATTTACATAAAACCTTTGCTTCAAATTTCCGCAACCCTAGCGACATTAATCCACTCACACACTTTGCATGCACATGACCCAAACTACCAATTATCAGTACGATTACATGCGTACGATAGCCTAGTTCGTTAATTTCTGCAGCCAATGGATAATACTTATCAAATTTATGTTGGTAACATTTATCTAAATGGGCGTCATATGGTATTGCTGCCTCTACTATAAAAGCTGTTTTGTTCTGTCGATTGATTATCGTTAAATCAGGTTTTACGGCATGTGTCTTAAATGAGGTGTTACTGCTGCCGAAAAGTGATGGTTTAACTATTATCTCTTTATTTATTGTTATGTCACTCTTATTATTGTATGAGGATTTCAGTTTCTCATAAATAATGT
>JAMPIV010013818.1:35000-83697 GCA_024509875.1 Oreohelix idahoensis
TTTCCGTACGCAAGGTTTTTTCAAACACGTTATAAAAAAATTTTATGAGCAGAAATGATTTCATGCTGTCAGACATCCCCACTATTTTATTTTGGTTATAACTTGTTAATTCCTAAACTGTTTGCGTAACGTTTTACATATTCTTTGTCAGCAAGCCCTAAGGAACCCAAATATCCAAATTTAAAAGAGCTAAGTGGCTGCGTTCAAAATATGCAATTTCTTCTACCTCCTGTTTCGAAGATGTGCTGTCTGGGTACTGTAATGTTTTCAAACGTAAACCCATCTATTGTCATCTTTTCTAATAAGAGTTTTTCAGGATTTAAAAACCTAACTCTGGGAAGGGTAGTGAATTTTATCACTGTCGATTTGAAATAAAGTTAGTGCATGTGGCCTTACACGCGTGATAGTAGTAAGTGTGTATCGCGTTACGCTTGTTGAGGTGGCATTAATAGCGAGACGCGTGTTCAATTTTGCATGCGTTCCTGATTTTCAGCCCTCCCTTCTCTCTATCCTTTAGTCCATCTGTCTTTAGTTACGCCGTGTATAAAATGGAATGAATGAAATATTAAAATTAGGTCATTGATCAGCTTGGTATCTCAATGTTTTTGCAAGAAATACAGCACACGTTTTAATGTGTTGTGGAAACGCTTGTATTTATGCAGAGGCTTATATTTAACGTGGAAACGTTACAATTTGCAGACGAAGCATAAAACAAAGGGGATTTCGAGTACTGTCATTGTGACAGCACTGTTCTTTACCATTCTTCTTCCTTTCTTTATTATATGTATTTATTAGGCTTTATATTTACTTGATAATTTATATATGTGGATTAGAATATTCCACGACATCTCCCCTCTTAAAACAGACATTATATGTCAGTCCTTTATTCTATATACACATAGATAAATGTAAGTCAACTTGACTTTACTCTGCTGTGGTGCTATCATGGTTTTATGTAGTTGGGTCCATTCAGAGTAGGCACTACTCTTGAAATCTGCCTCAGACTTCTACAACCAATAATATATTTCGGTTATGTTACTGAACAGCCGCAAGTGTGAGTGCTTGTCTTAATGCTGCTTCGCAACCCGTATTCACCATTTCTCTTCTCTGAGTCTGCGCAATGACATGTCCAGAGAACATTATATTTCCCTCAAAATGTACGTTATGAGGAGATAACATATACCTGGTGATAGCAGAGTTTTCGTAGTGGATCCCATAATCTTCTTATTATCCTGTATGAAACATTCGGAATATCCTCAATCAAAGAGGCAACTCAGGGATTCATTACGTTCCTCCGAAATGTTTACATCCAACAATTTTCTCATCATTCTAGAGAAGACACTAGGCGCATTCTTTAATCCAAATGGCAATCTATTAAACTCATAGTGTCCTTCTGAGGTACTAAAAGCTAGGTATGGTCTAACCTCAGGCTTTACTGGAATCTGATAGTATCCTTTACTCAGATCCACTTTTGAGAAATATTTAGCTTTATTTAGTCTGGCAAACAGCTGATTTGTATCCGGCAATGGATCCACCTGTCCTTCTGTAATAGCATTCAGTCTCCTGTAATCTATACAGAGTCTATGTTCTCCAGAGGGCTTCCTTAAGAGTACAACACCGGAACTATATGAGGATTCACTGTGTGAAATAATTCCCTCCTTCAATAGATAGTCTATCTCTTCCTTCAAAGCTTTCTCCTTAGCAAACGGAATCGAATATGGTTTCATACAGACAGGTGTGGGGTCTATCAGTTTCATATCATATTCCAATAGGTTTGTAGGCCCTGGTCGGTCTGTTAACACCTCTGCATGATTATTTAGAACCTGTTGCACTCTCTCTTTCTGAGTTTTCGTTAAATGTGTACTGATTTTCACCTGTGCTGCTGTCTCACAGGGGTGTAATGGATACTCAAATGATGAAAGTGGTTCCTTTTTCATCTCCATGGCGATGGACAAGGTCAACAAGTGTGTCTCCTCCTGATGTTCTCTTTCCAAATATTTCTTCAGGAGATTCACATGATAGATTTTTTTTTTCCCTTCTTATCTATCTTATAATTTGTTCTAGATACCTTCTCTAAAACTGTATATGGACCCTGCCATCCAATTTGTAACTTATTCTGACTCCCGGGCAAAAGAAGCAGTACTTTCTCTCCCACAGCCAAATTTCTGTCTTTCGCCTTCCTGTTATAATAGGCAGCATGTTTCTTCCTGGCTTGTTTCAAATTTTCATTGGCAAGTTTCCAGCCAGTTTTTAAACGAGTGGTCAGCTCATTCACATATTGGTATGAAGATGTAATGTTTCCTCTGCCTTTTCATCAGTCCACGTTCTTAACAAAGCTACATATGGACCTTTAATTGTGTGGACCTATTTGTCCATGCACCGGTATGGTCTCTTCCACTCGAAGCTTTATAGTGATGATTTTTCTTCCCAGAATTATCATTCACAAAACGACCGCTACCAATTTTTCTTTTGGGGCTTTCTCCCCACTTAAAATTCTTGATGAGAGATTTCCTCTCTACATCCTCTTCCTCCAGTTTGTTTAAGTCCGATTGAGGGATTTTCGGCTTATCCTGGGGTAAGACATCTTTTTGCACTCTCTCCGCATAGTGGCCATTGTAAAACAGTTAAGTGAAGCTTGTCCGTGAAAAGGGGCTTCCCATTCCATTTGGTCCACTTTATCAAATTTATTATTCTTTTTATTATCAGGCCTAATTTTTGCCCCGTGGCGTGTCCAGGTCCTGATCCATGTTCCCACTTGTGGGTGTTCCCTCATGTGCTATGCTACACCTTTCTACAAAATTCTCAATGTCCCATCTTGCTTTGGGCCAATAATAATTGTGAGCCACCTTTTGAATGATGGTACCTATCTTCTCATGGTCCCCATCTGGTTTCACATGTAGGCTCCTTATTAAGTCTGCCCTATATCTTTTAGGAAGTACCAGCTGTCCCTGACCTTTGGATCTAGCTCCAGTCTTCCTATACATCAACTTGTTTTTTTTCATGTAAAAATCTCCCTTGCCTGGAGTTGTATGACAAGTTGACAATTTCTGAAACAAGGCTTGAGTGTTTTTATCCCCAGCCTGTGCCTTCCTCATCTCTTCTGGAGTGGTATCTAACATAATATCCTCCTCCTGTCTTGAGGTCGACCTGACCTGAAGGGTTGCCATATACACAGGTTTCCTTCTGCAACGGTCAGTGTCATGATTGTCCATCTGACAATGTTTACACCACCTTTTTCCTTGGTTGAAAGATTTTCTTTCATCATATTTCCTTTCATCGAATTGTGGGAATTTATTTTTATTTTCATACCGTGGCCTATCAAACTGGTGCTTACCTTTGTTTTGATCCCTAGGATCAAATTGATTAAAGTTCTGTGGTGCCCTAAAGTTATCCACTTGTTTCTTTTTTATTACCTGTTACCTCTGCTTGAGCTGCTTGATACCTTTCAGCAACATTTAGCAACTCACCCAGCCTCTCTGCACCTTGTTCCATGAGAAACTTTCTCAGGTCTGGAGCCATGGACTCTCTTATTGCTCTATAAGGACCATTTCCTTAAGATCTTGGGTTTTCCCCAGAGAAGTCCATTTATCCAAGTATGTCTCTATTCGTGCAGAGAACTGGTGATAGGTTTCACCTGACAGTAGTTTAGCATTCCTAAATTTTTTCCTATAAAATTCTGCATTCTTTTCATATCTTAACAAAAGAGCCTGCTTTAGCATGTCATAATTTTCCTGACCACCTCTGCTCATTTTTGCAAAAACTTCATAAGCTGCCCCACGAAGTCCCTGAGATAACTTTAAGCTCCACCTTTCTCTCTCTAACCCATACGTGGTAGCTAATAGTTCATACCTATTTAGATAGCTCTCTATATCATCGTCTTTCTCAACAAAATGATCTAAATGAAAATTCATAGCTGAGGTTGAGGCTCCTTGGCTAGCAGTGGCATCAGAGGCAAAGGGACTGGCACCATTTTCAGGAGCATGGCCTTGAAACTCAAACTCCCTTAGTCGTAACTCATGTTCCCTTTGTAATCTCTTCTCCTCCTTTTCTGCTTCCCTCTCTGCAGCTCAATCTTCTTTGTTTTCTGCAGCTAATTTCTTCTCTTCCCTTTCTGCAGCTAATTTCTTCTCTTCCCTTTCTGCAGCCTGTCTCTTTCCTCGGCTTCCAATGCTTTAGCCTCTTTGTCAGCCTCAATCTGCAACCTCTTAATTTCTTTTTCAGCCTCTAACTTTCTTTCGGCTTCAAACCTTCTTTCTTCGCGTTCAATAAATTTGTCACATTCCGTAGTGACATAGGCAACCATAACTTGCCCATCTAATCCTAACTCTTTTGCAGTCTGAACCGCAGCAGATCGAAATTTGGCCAGGTCCGCCATTGTCTATCAGGTAAATTTATACAATGTCTAACCAACAATTCAGTCTCTAAATATATATCTAATGGACAACACAGGCACCGTGAGCTCAACCTTATTTAATTCCACCCAAGGATACCTTTTAATTCTTATATTCCCTGAAGTGAATTACCCCCAATATTTTTTAATAGGGAAAGATTCAAAATCCCGGACGAGCCCCCAATATATGTGGTGAAGTGGGATGTTATAAATATTTATAGGGGACTTAGTGTACTGACTGAGATCAGCTGTGAAGGTATCTATATCTAATAAGAGTAGTGTATTATAGATAACCTTACTTGCTGCCACATATATATATATATATCTCAGTCAGAATTATTCTGGAATAGTGTGATGACTACGTTGTATGTCTAGGGTATGTGTATGATGAAGTGTAAGTCATAACAACAACAGACAGATACACAATTTAATTTATTCCACCACACTTGACAACACTGTGACACTCACATACATAAAACACTCTACAAGGATATCTTAAAGGAGTCACTGATAACTTTTCAAATAACAATATGTATTCATTGCTGTCATGAATGAATATGTGTCCTGATTCAAATACAAAGGGAACCAGGAATCACAATCAATTTTAATTACAAGTTATATGTACAGAATTTCTCAATATGAATATTGTAGTGACATATATTATTAAAAGTATCCTATGTGTGTCAGTTGTGTAGTAGTAATATGAGGTAATACTGGTTTTGTTTTGTTCAAGCTCTGTTGGTATTTGTCATCATGACTTCAATAGTTTGTCTTTATTGGAACTAGTATTGGAGATGTTCTCAGTTCCTGATATTAAAACAATTTACTTCCCCTCTTAAGTTTATGTTACAATGTTATTTTAAGATGGGGGTACATAATTTTGAGCTCAGCTGGCCACATCAGCTTATCTTGCGTGATGGCGGCAGGAAAGGACTCCTCTGCTCGATTTCTCCCCTATGCTCTGGAGACACCTCACTGATAGCTAAATGGACCAAGGAGTATGCTGTCCGACTCTGGATTCAGCAAAGCTCTGACCAGGTGCTGCTCAATACCATCAAGACCACGGTCCCACAATTCATAGAATAAAACACAGATAAGTTGACTAGCGATGAATTCTGGCGCAATTACTGGCACAAATTCCCATCTGCTTATGTTCCAGGGCTTTTTTCTTACTCCTTTCGCAAAAATATGAAGCTTTCTCGCCCTTTGCCTTCAACGCTTATTTTGATACTAAAAAACTGTAATTGCATTTATACTTTGATTCATTTATTTGATCTTAACTTAAATTATATGCTCAATACCATCAATACCAACTAAACTTGAAATCCTTAAGTGATTTATATCAAAGCGACTAACCATAAACCAATGGACTCTATTCCAAATCACCAATTTCGACAACATTGTTTGACGTTAGCCAAACTTAATAGCCATGTTACTCATACCATAATTCCTGATACGTATAAACCCCTTAATATTATAAACCATTTAATCACAACCATATATACCATCCATTAAAATCATACCAATCATTACGAATTTATTTAGTATTATAAATTGTTCATTATAATTGCGCATTATTTCAATTTGGAGTTTTGCTAAGCATGGTAAAGGCTATTTTAAACGCAATTTTTTATCGTTATTTATAACTAAAAACCTCTTCACCCTGAATGAACTTTTTATTCAATAGAATACAGGATCTTAACGTTATATCAAATTTAACTAAAAAAATTAAATTCAAATCACATTATATTAATTCATTAAATAATTTCAAATATTTTATTATACAATACAATTTCAGGCATCAAAATTACCACCCATTAACATAAACTAAAAAAAATTTAACCAACCATAATAATAACTATTCAAAACATAATAATCCAATTCTACAAACAATACTAAATCACACAAAAATTATAAACTAAAAACCAAATAAACTACCCTAAAAGCCATAATTTCATACATTGGAAGGAAAAAATAACCTTTACCCCCCCCCCCCCACAATCCTTGCGACAACTACAAACACCCCCCAAAACATACTCCCAAACAAAACAACCACCAACTTTCCAATAATACCAAAACCACCCCCGACGATACATCCACCTAACAACCCCCACTAAACAAACCTCAACACACAAAACTAAATAACATACTTCAATACCAGTCAATCAAATCCAATGCGTTCTTCAAAACTATTACGTTGCACGGATTTTATTTCAACATGTCCAAAATCTATTATTACTCTATTAGCACCTGTTATCGAATCGTCGTCAAATGCCAATTGTGATTGTCTTAATACTGTCATGTCATTCACCAACTGTAAATAATAGTATATTATTCAATTTGTTATTCCCACGCCCCCCATCAACATTAATATGTCAATTTTTTTAACTATGGAGTTTTTGAGTGGTATGATTAAACTACCTAAACGGGAAAGGTCTGAATTTTACACTCCGATTAAAAACTTTTATATAAAGCACAACAGATAACTAATTCCAACTGGTCAGCAACCCTCACTGCTGATCTCTATCTCTTAATTATAACCCTATGATTTTTATTCCATTGCCGCCCGGGGTAATATACGTTGTTATAACATATTACTTAGGTAAACAGCCCTAAGGACCAAAACGTTCCAATTTAAATGGGGGGGAGCAATTCAGTGCTTTCCTCCCTGTTTCAAGAATATGCTAATTTATGGGTACCTTGCGGTTGTCGAAGAAAGTGTTGTTGTACATTTTCTACACGTAAAAAGTAAGACTCGTCCCTAGACACCCATCACAATCTGAATTTTTTCCTTTCTCATAAAAAGAGTTTATTCAGTCTAAAAAACCTAACTCTGGGAAGGATTAGGTTGTTAAATTAAATGGTGGCGTGGGAGGGTTTCTCAAATAAAGTATAAGATGCATGTGGCCTTACACGAGTGGATAGTTAAAATTACGCGTTTACGCTTTGTTGAAAATCTGTGGCATTAAATACAAACTCCATATCTGAAACACGCTGGCCTCAATTTTGCAATCTTGCGTTTCTGAATTACAAACCTTGCTGCCCTCTCCTTCTCTCTAATCCTTTATCCATCCTGTCTTTAGAACTTTTACGCCGTGTATAAAAATAGGAATGAATGAAATATTAAAATTATTCATTGTTTTCACTATGACGATCTTATATCTCAATGTGATTTTTTGCAAGTTGAAAATACAGCACTACGTTTTAATGTAGTTGTGAAGAAACGCTTGTAATTCAACAAATTGTCAGGCCTTATATTTAACTAACGTGGAAACGTTACAATTTGCACGAACAAACAAGCTATAAAACAAAGGGGATTTCGAGTTACTGTCATTGTTACAAGACGCACTGTTCTTAAAAACAATTCTTCTTCCATTTCCTTTAATATGTATTTAATGGAAGGCTTTATATTTAACTTGACAATTTATAATGGTGGAGTTAAATATTTCCACGACACATACATACACACATACATACATACACACATACACACATACACACACACACACACATACATACATACATACATACATACATACATATCAGAATCTTTATTCTCCATAAAATACATTGATATGTACTGACGTGATATAATAAAATACAACATGACATATAGGAGAATCATTAGAATTTACATCAAGTAAATTTACATAAATTCACACAGCGTTAATGAGGGCTGTTACCACAATATTGTACATACACATTACTTTTCTGAAAATTACATACATACATAGGAGCCACGGTAGCATAGTGGTTAGTGCACTGGCTTCCTAGCGCAGTGGTCTATGGTTCGATCCCCAGATGAGGTGGGATTTTTTTAGGCCACAAACGGCTCCTGGGTCAACCCAGCCCCAAATGGGTACCAGAGCAACTTTGGGAATGTTAAGGCGGCCGGCGTGATGCTGACCACATCACCTCCACACTCTAGTGTGCCGAATGGTCAAGAAAATATGGACTTAACACCATAATTCCCAATATGCCTCAATGGGCATGTAACAGGATCCTTTTACCTTTTATACATACATACTTGCATTACCTACCTATATTGATGATCGAATCGTACGAGGACTGCACGTACATACATTACATAATGCCACGCAACAACATACATACATACATTCACACATATACATATAATTGTAAGGTACTATTCATTTACATATATATGCCATGTAAGTAGGGTTGTATGCGTGCTGATCTTCCTATTATCAATCTCGCACCTTAGATTAAATGCATTTGTTATCTTGTAAAAAGTCAATCCCTTATGGTGTTTGATACCGCGTTGACCTCTGATGTTATTATGTCTGTGTATTTGCCTAGCAACAAATGTGACAGTAGGCCTACACAGAGCCGGTCATTGGGACTTTTCAAGGTCGTGCAAGGTCTTGTTTTCCCCCCCCCCCCCCCCGTCCCCCCTCCCACCCGAGCAGTACAGTATGTACGCTTACTAGACTCAATTTCATGCTAGTGAGTTCGATCAAAGCGAAAAAAAAAAGAAAAAGATTGTTGGCCTCTACGTTGGATGATTCTAATCGGCATTAAAGCTAATTTTCACTAAAATCAAAGTGCAATGCTCGCCGTTTCCGTATTTTCCTGAAACGCTGTTGCGGTTGTTTCAGGATGCAGTGACGTTTCGTACCAATACAATGCTAATTGTTAGGATTGAAAATCTGAAGAAAATTGATGGTGCATTGTTTGAAACCTTTGTATCCACATTTCACAGCTCTTACACTTCTGTAAAATTCTATACGGGAAGCTCTACTGACGACTATTTCAGGAATTCCCCGCTTAGCGCTGTTAAAAAACACTAAATGAAAATTGATTTCCTAAAAGAATTGAAAGAAGTCAAATTAATTCGTTCACGAGGTATATAACTGTATAAAAAACTTGAACCACAGATTGAGAGAAAACAAATCTCAGAGAAAATAAATGCCTCTTTTGGGTATAGGGTCATCTGACATAAGAATCAAGCTCCCCCCGCTTCCATTCCACCATTTCATCTTCCTCAGAAACTTTACCCTCCCTGAGCATTAATGTTAAACCCAGTGAGTCGGATGAAAGTGTGTTTGGATAGCGGAAAACGACACTTGTATTATTTTAAAATGTTTTAATATACACATAAACTTATTAAAATTTTAATATAATAAATATATACACCAGGGTGTCATCACCATCCACTCTCTGCTCCACATGGAGCCTGCGGCTACCTCTGCTTTTTTGTTCCTTGTGAGGAAACCTGCACGACTCAGTCACCAGCTCTTGCAGTGGTTGTTCATGAATTCAATAATTTCATGTGCTAAAGTTTCCAGACTCGTAGGAACTTAAACATCCACAAGCAATTTACACATGTTAAATGCTAAAATATTAAATGAAAAAATGTACATATTACAACTTACCCCGATTACCAGGAAAGAATTTTACAGACTTCTTGCACAAGGAAACTTCCGATTAGTGTCTGGCCACTGGTTTTAAGAGGCCGTCTTTCAGGTGGTCGGGGTATCACGTTAATTATAATCCTACTTTTATTCTGTATGTAGGTTCCTACGACTCGTGTTTTGCAGTTCAATGGTCGAGGTTTCTTTCTGTCTGATATCATTAAATTCTCTAATGATAATGCTTCTGGGTCATTCCATTACCATGAATGATCTTGATGAGCATGTAAAAGATATATTTCTGCCTTCCATGGAGTACTACGCTCACCGTAAAATCGATTTTTTAAGCATATAACTAACATAGAGCATGAAATAAAAACAGTGTTATATCGAAAAAGCGCTAATCGAACAGCGTAAGACGGAGGGAATGCAGTATTCGCTCATGTGGGTTTAGTAAAGATACTTATTGCTCTGAACAGCTGCTGTAACTTGAGCAATGTTTTACTTGTCTAGTCCCGCATTTGTTTCTTAGTTACATATTAATTTAACAGGTGCTTGCATAGAATAGGATTGAAATGGTATGACAAGATAATCAATACAGAGCTGGGGGTAAGACCCAAGACAAATACAAATGTATTAATAGATGAGGAAAAGACGTTTGCGTTCAAAGAGATACAGCTTAAGGAAATTAATTGATAGCAACAATGAAGTCCTTGTATTGGATTCTCTAGCATACGAGTCAAAACGGTGACCTAATAATGTGTACACGTGGCAGTGAAATGTTAAAAAAGGTCAAGGTAGTTCGATAGTAGATACTGCTGTATGAGAGTGAAGTGTTAGAGACTTCCCACTGTACTTTGTCCAGCGTCAAGAGGTGGAGTGACCAGTTCACGTCCTCGCTACCTTTACATTCTCTAAAACAAGAGCAGAGACATGTATCCATTTACAGTTGGGTAGACTGCAGCGTAAAACCACCGTAATTTGAACTCGACCCCGTTACCGTGAGAGATCAGCGCTCTAATCACTCTTCCAATTGTGGCAGAATGGGGCGACACCTCTCAATCTCTGTTTCACTCCGGCAGTATCGGTACATTTGTGGTACTGATTTTTATTGCGTGCTTTCAATTGTCGCCTTTCTTTCTATTGTTCTCTGCTATGTGTAGCAAATATTATGAATTTTCTTTCTTACACCTCTCTCAGGGATAAGTTATTACGTCTGTTTGTTTCCTGTCCCTTCGCTAAGCTTTGCAAGGAGCGGCAGAAATAATATTAACGACAGGCAGGATGGTAAAATTCCTTTGTACCAAATCTTGGCCACGAAGGATTAGCCCCATGAAAATCGCCAGTGTATTTGCTAAGCGCTGATAAAGGCCAGAGTACGGGGAGACAACTGATGGATAGACACAGATAAGAGATTACTTTCTGATAAAGTAATGATTTGTTACATCCTACACACATTGTCGTGTGGGGTTATCGACGTGTTCGTGAGTTATTACACAGGGCAAACGGATGTTTACAGCCCATTTTCAGAAAAGTAATGTTTGAAATTTTGCACTAGATGAGTCATGCAAAATATTCAAATCAGATTAGCTGATCAGTTGTGCGCCATAACAACGAATGGGTGGGAAGGCAGTGAATATAACTTGACGCTTCAGTCAGTCAAAACTACTGTGAGAAATAGCTTGCCAAGACTACGGACTTTGCCAGAGTGAAGCTGTCACGGATTGCCTCCCCTGTTTTGCAGTAGTGGTCCAACAGTGACCAAAACTCAAGAGTATCTAATATTGGCTTCCAAGGTATCTACCTGCGCACAAGATTACTCTTGGCAGAGATGTAGATAGAAGATTAATGACACTTCTACCTTAAAGGAGCCTTCACAAGATATTTCCACAAGTCATGAACAATGTTGCATTGGGCTGAACATTTGTTAACGCATTATATCTGGTCCGTTGCCTTTTGTGAAGGATTTAAGCAATGGTTTAGCCCGTTCAAGCCCACAGTTGGTGTAATCCAACGAAATTCCTCTTATAAGTAATAGCTCTGTTTAAAAGCAAATATATGTCTATGGGTACATATATATATATATATATATATATATATATATATATATATATATATATATATATATATATATATATATATATATATATATATATATATATATATATATATAGATATATAATATTCTGGCTCATTCGTTTGATTTCATACATATAAAACTGAAGATTGTTTAGTTTTAAAACAACATGTAACCATTTTAATAATGAATTAGTCTTTAACAGTTAAAATAAATGTGGAAAGATTGATGAAATTTAAATTAAAGTTTCCTCTTAGAGGTTTGGTCGGGCGCTTATATGTCATTGTTTTGCTGTTGCCTGTTACACAAAAAGATTTAACTCGAGATGAGTCCTGAACCTACGGATCATCAATTCTGTGATGACGAAAGCCTTCTTCACACTCTCTTCCAGTTAGTACCACAAATCGTCTGATGCCTTGTAACCACGAACTTTAGAAGAATAGAAAAACAAATGCCCTCTGCTAAGTACATTTGTTTGGAGCACTCTAACAGGCTCGCGTTCCCGTTGTCCGCCCATCAATGTTAAACTCTCAGAAGAATTTAATTCTCGAGCACGCACAACGTAACTCCGAAAAGATGGTTAGATTTCACCAATTTTACTCTAAGGTTTAACAGGTAACATATGTCTGGACAGTGAGAATATGATATGTGCCCGAACTAACATTAATGAGTTACATACATCTCAAAAATTATATGCCCCACTTGAGGTACACATGATGTAATCATCACTCGTTACTGCTTCAGTCGGAGTCCTGGGGTCAACTCTGCTGTCGGGTTTCCGCACGACTAGTCAGAAACAATCACCAGGTCTTGCAGTAGTGGTTCATGCATATACTGTTTTCATATTTTGAGGTTGCCAGCCTCATATATATAACCACTTAGCAAGAAACCTGTAACATTTACATTAGTAAATAAATTGTTTACACCTGCCCCAAAATTTTGGGAATACACAATCTCCTTGCACAGATTTAGGCTGGACACAGCTCTGTATTATAAGCTTCGAAATCACTTAGGTCTGGAAATTAGAAGTAATTCCTCTGACTGGGGATGTTCTGCGAAATCCTGGCCTGGGAAAACTTCTGTTTAATTCCTATATGACTTGTGATCAAATTCCTAATTTTCCAGTCTTGCATTAAAAATGCGGGTTTACTTGTAAATTTCTAAGTTGCCCAATATTCGATCTGTTACTTATAATTGTGGAATTTCTAAGTCCAATGTCTCCTTTTTCTTTCTGGCTTTTAGGAGTCGCTAGTCTGACGTTTGTGCTGCAGTGTGTACTGACTTTTATTTCACTACATTATATTTCACAATCCTCAGTTCAAATTCCAGCTGTGTTTCCGAATAATTTTCCAATGAGATACATTGTATATTCCGGCATCTAAAATCAACCAATCCAATCGAATCTCGCTCAGCACTACGTGGGTAGGGGTGCTTCAAATTTAAAAAAAAATACCCTCACGGGTTTCAAAATATTAAATTTAATATCCACGCGTGACCTCTTCATATCGTTGCGTCTGACTTCCGCCGGCATCTTGTGCTCAACTCATAAACACTATCTGTGAACTCATTTGATGTCCAGATGCTACCTATCCCCAATATTGTCTCTCTAGACAGATTATCGTGATAATCACACACTGGTATGGTTCCGTGAAACGATAAACCACCTGTGTAATCTGCCCATCTCAGACGGCTATCTCAGACAGACAATATTGGCTTCTATAGATGTTGATCAGGCGAGACCGTCTTTTCATGATAAGAATTTCGCTCGCTGACCGGTCATAATGACTGGATATTGTTACGATAACACCCCAGTTCACCTGGCGGAACGTAAATAAGTCTGAGGAGTGGTAAACAAGATAAAGACAGTCCCATAGCAAATAATTCCTTAGGGGAGTGGAGTGTTAGAGACTTTATCCTACTAGTCTCAGCACAGAGTAAAATAATGATGCATAAAATATGCCACATAATAATGACAGGGGAGAGAAAAATAAGAAAATATCACTCGCACGGGAATGTAATGCAATCCTGCAGGAGTGGACTTGAGATCGCACAACCGTATCGTCACAGAAGCCTAGAATTCAGAATTCCTTTTTAACATACAGGACACCTTTTATCTGAGTATTTATCAGGACTTACAAAATCAGCCAGGAAATCTCTATCATTTTAAACAAGGAAACCGGGACTGAGGGAACTGAAGGTCACACACGGAGTCAGAGAGGGAATCTATTGTTAAAACAACGACACCCCAGACGCGTGTAAGAGGCCGATTCAAGTCTCTTTTATTCATCTGAGCAAAAAGTCTGTGAGTCAGGATTGGCGTAAGTTGTCATTTTACATTCTATATTTTATTACTAACATGTGTGTCGTAAACGTGTGTGTAAACCCACTTCTTTGTTAATACACTATGTCGAGATATAAATATGCCCCAGCCAATCAACGTTCAACAGACTCTGAGACAGGACAGATTAAATTACACGAAGTATACGCCATCTTGTTCCCCCAAGATGGCGGCAGACAGTATAAAATTAGACATAAGCCCTGATTTCGGGACTCGGTCACGGAATGTACCAAACTGCCGAGAACCAATCAAAAGGCTTCCTTACGCACTGGCAGATTCCTTGCGTCTACCTATATAAACGGGCGCATTTTATTTTTTAAAAAACACACACAGACAAGAAGGCCAGCACGACCGACTGGGGAAAGAGAAAGCTGTCACCATTGATTTATTGCTTACCTGCGAGACTGGGCACTCTTGCTTCACTAAAGTCGAGTCCAAATCTGGCTTGTATTAATCTTAGAGGGTAGGTATACTTACTATATACTTGTAGGAGAATAGGCCTACGGCAGATATCAGGTATACTTGGGGAATTAGGTATAATGATTGTATTTCCTAATATGATTGATGAAGACGAAAACCAACCTGAAATATAACCAAAACAGTCCTTGTTATGACTCATATAACTCCAACCTGAAATATAACCAAAACAGTCCTTGTTATGACTCATATAACTCCAATCTATTCTCTCATATAACTCCAACCTGAAATATAACCAAACAGTCCTTGTCTCATATAACTCAAATCTGCAACAGAAAATAGCCTACGTCTGTATATAATTAATATAACTTTAGTTTTTGTTTTACTATGAATGTATCAGATCACAACAATATTGTTAGGATATATTTTACTGCCAGTATAGCACTTGTCAGAGATGGCCTGGTATATTAGGGGGAAGAAAACGGTTGTATTACACCTAGGTGTACAAATTATTGGATGTATTCATGTATTGAATTTATATTATTGGATGTATTCATGTATTGAATTTATATTATTGGATGTATTCAAGTATCAATTTATCAGAAAGAATGTTTTGCAAGTAGACCCCTGTCTTGTCTCGCTATTGCTAAATCATACTGGGCCATGTTGTCATTCATCCTACAAGCAGACACCTGAGACCCGCTCGTCTCATATACAATAGAAATAGGTGGGCTTGATGACAGAAATTAGCCCCTATTTTTCCTTGTTACAGGTTTTATTCGTGTCATCCAACCTGAGGTCGTATGTTCGAGTCAATCCAGCTGCCTGGAACTTTGCAGGAGCACAGTGATTGCACCGGAGCTAAATCCTAATTCCCCCTCAGTCTTGGGTGGGCTAACGAAACGATCATCAGCGGGTGTTGTGTGCAAGAAATTAAGGACAGAACTGTTTCCAGAGATGAGTACACATTAGTACCATTTCCGTCGGCAATTGTGAGCATTTAACGGCCAAGGAAGAAAAAGTGATTTAGCGTAGTAAGAGATAAGATTAACAGCATAGCTAATAATTTTTATCTATACTTAATTAACAGCACATCTGATATAAATTTGTTTCCTATAATTGGAACACTTGTAATATATATATATATATATATATATATATATATATATATATATATATATATATATATATATATATATATATATATATACACACATATACTGTATATGTAAATCATATGTAAACGTACAAATCCATTTCATTTCATCTTCCAACATCCACCCTTCAGCACAAGAGTAGATAATGTATACTAAATAAATAATAAGGAAATTGTATTTGAACGACTTGCCAATTTTATAATTATTAAGTGAAATCTGTTTCCTTGTTTTTGAATCACATGCAGTTACATAGCGGGGTGGCCTTTTTTATGACTGCCTCATCTCTACTAATTTTTCGAGATCAGATTATTCACAGCCGTTACAAATTTGTGATACCAGTAGTTCTCTCAGACACTGGAACTTCACCATTATATGCAGAAATTCTATTTCTGAAATTGTCAGTACTATACTGATCCTAGAGCCAATAAAAACCTCACGCTACACTGGGTGCTCGTTCCTAGGATATCTCTATATATCTTGAGCCATACTTTGTCTGTTCATCTGTCTACACTCTATCTTGTGCCACCCATAGATAACAAAAGAAACAAATTTTTGAAAAAAAATAAATAAATTCATAAACAGAATTTTTTTTATTGTTTTCTTACGAGGAGTACCATTTAGTACTCAATAAATAGTTGATGCTCACAAAGTTGCATGGAAATTATTTGGTCAATTAAATTAATTAAGTTTAATTACAATAATTTGGATATAGTAAATTTACATACCCTCTCTAAGTAACGTCATGGCTGACCTAGTGAAGTTCAGAACTGCGATCATGCAGATGGGTAAGGAATTAAATATGACAGGTGATGTTCTTATTCAGTTTGTCACAACAGAAGGGGACAAACACATGGATAGAGAGGAAAGGAAATTGCAAGTAGAAACTGAAAGAGAAGCCAAAAGAATGGAAGCTAGGAGTGAAGGCAAAAGACTGGATGCTGAGTGAGAAACCAAAAGATTAGAAGTTGAAGCCAAGAAATTGGAAGCTGAAAATTAGGCAAAGAAAATTGACGCTGAGGAAAGGAAATTACAAGCAGAGAGAAACCATCAGTTGAGATTAAAAGAGCTTGAAATTCAGGCAACTACTGGCAATAATGGTGGTAACTCACCTCACTATGAGAGTAGCTCCAGCCAGAGCACCTCAAGTGGGGCCATGAATTTTCATTTGGACCCATTTGTTGAGGAAAAAGACGCCATTGAGTCGTACCTGGATAGATACGAAAGACTTGCCACTACCTATGGCTTAGGGAAAGAAAAGTGGAGTCTTAAACTATCTCAGGGATTGAGAGGTGTGGCCTACGATGTATATTTGAAGCTCTCAAGAGATGACCAGGAAGATTATGAAATCCTGAAGCAGGCACTGCTTGTGAGATATGAAAAGAACTCAGAATCATTTAGAAAGAAATTCCGAACAGATAAACTTCTTCCAGGAGAAAAGTATCACCAATTCTCTGCTAGATTGGAAACTTATTTGGCAAAATGGATTAGTTTACGAAAGTGTCAGGATCTGAAAGAAATTATAAAGATGGAGCAATTGAAAGAGTCCATGCCTCAAGAAATGAGGAAGTTTATCATGGAACAAGGAGCAGAGAGATTGGAAGATATTTTAACTGTTGCTGAGAGATATCAAGCAGCTCAGGCAGAATTATTAGGAAATAAGAAGAAGCAGGGTGAAAACTTCAAATCAGCACAAAATTATACCAAATATGAACAAAAGGACCATACCACAAGGAACAAACAAAGATTTGACCAAAAGGACAAAAACCCTCTAAGATCGGATAAGACACCTTACCGGAAGGAAGGAAAGTGGTGTAAAACTTGTCTAATGAGTAACCACAATACTGCGGACTGCAGAAGGAAGAATCCTCCTCATCACACTGCATGTCTTACAACAGGGGAGCAGGGAAGGAAGGAACTGGCAGTAAGTCAGAAGGACTTCCATCATCCCCCTGTCTGTGAGGAAGTGACCGTGAATGGCACTCAAGTACTGTGTTTATATGACACAGGATTGGACTTTGATTCAGTAGTGTGCTCTTCTCTAGTGAGTCCTGACCAGATAACCACAGAAACAGTGGAAATCAGAGGACCGATCAAGGGAGCAAGAACCATGACGCTACCCATAGCCCGAATCAACATAAGATCTCGCTACGTGGAAGGAGAAATCAAAGCAGCAGTGATGGACGACCCTATTTACCCTTTGATTCTGGGGTGTAGGTATGTTTTCCTTGGAGAACCTATAAAACCTGTAGTTATGGCAACAGTCCAGATTAGGGAAAGCTCCAGGAAAATGGAGGAAATCCTATCAATACTCATCCAGAAGAGATGAAAAAGGCTCAAGCAGCCGACAACACCTTGAAGCCTTGTTTTGGCAAATTACCTAAAGCACACAACCCTCCAGAGAAAGGAGACTTTAAGCTGAAGAATGGCCTACTCTACAGAAAAGCTGGAACAGGACCTAAAGGGCATGGACAGCTGGTAGTGCCAAAATCTTACAGGGAGAAAGTTATGACGCTAGGACATGCTATACCCTTCACTGGACATGTGGGAATAGGGGCCACTGGACAAAGAATAGTCTGTCACTACTTTTGGCCAGGAATCACAGAGGACATAAAGAGATATGTAAAATCCTGTCCAGAATGCCAAAGAGTAGCTCTTAAGCATAGGACTGCACCAGCAACACTGGGAGAAATGCCCATTATGGGAACCCCTTTTGAACGTGTTGCAGTGGATATTGTTCGACCCCTCACTAGGACCAAGAAGAGAAATGCTTACATCTTAACCTTGGTTGATACTTGCTCTATGTGGGAAGAACAGTGGTCATATCAGCTATAGATTCAAAGCATGTGGCAGATACCCTGTTGACAATATTCACCCGATTAGGTTTCCCGCATCAGATATTGACTGACAATGGATCTCAGTTCAAGGGAAAGCTAACACAAGAAGTATTCAGGATATTTCAAGCCAAGGCACTATCATTGTAGTCCCTACCATGCCTAAGGGAATGGTCATGTAGAGCGGTTCAATGGTACGCTAATGTCAATCCTTAGAAAGCTGGCAAGTGAAAAACCTGATACTTGGGATACATACTTACCGGCTGCACTATTTGCATATAGGGAAGTACCCCACAATTCAACTGGATTGGCTCCAGCTACATTGTTGTTTGGAAGACCAACAAAAGGTCCACTGGAAGCATTGCTGCGGACATGGACTGATGAAAAAGCAGAGGAAACAGTGACTTCCTCATACCAATACGTCAACGAGTTGACATCTCGATTGAAAACAGGTTGGAAACTGGCAAATGATAACTTAAGACAGGCCAGGAGGACGCATGCTGCGTACTACAACAAAAAAGCAAAGGATAGGGAACTGGAGGTGGGTGAAAATGTATTATTACTGTTGCTAAGCAGCAATAAGAAATTGCAGATTGGATGGCAGGGACCCTATGTCATAATGGAAAAACTTTCCAGTATCAATTATAAGATTGACAAGAAAGGAAAGGAGAAGGTGTATCATGTCAATCTTCTTAAAAAAATACTATGACAAGGAATCATCAGAAGTTGCACATATCACGACCCTAGCCATTGCAACAGAAATGCACGGTGAACCACTTCACTCTATGGAATATCCACTCACAACTACAGAGGATTATGTTCAAGTAAACATTAGTGAACATTTAACTCCAGAGCAGAAGAAGATGGTTCAGAAAGTGTTGGAAACCCATGCTGATGTGCTCGCAGATAAGCCAGGTCGTACGAATCTGTTAGAGTACGGCATGAAGGTTACTGACCCTACATCAGTATGCATGAGAACATACCCTATACCCTATGCGAAAGCCCAAGCACTAAGGGAGGAAGTTGATTATCTGTTGACGGAGAAAATTATCTCAAAGTCAGACTCTCCCTATAGCTCAAGTGTGGTGCTATTAAGAAAACCGAGTGGTGAACACAGGTTATGTATTGACTACAGGAAGCTAAATGCTATCACAGAATCTCAGGTGGATACATTACTTGACACCAACCAGCTGTTCTCTACACTGAGTAAGGCTAGGTATTTATCGAAGGTAGATCTAAGCAAGGGATACTACCAAATACCAGTGAAACTAGAAATTAGGAAAATGCTGGCATTTAGTACATCAGACGGACACTACGAGTTTAATGTACTACCCTTTGGACTGAAAAATGCTCCAAGTATCTTTTCAAGAATAATGAGGAAATTGTTGGAACCTCTACGAAATCCCCATATCACTAATTTTATGGATGACATTCTTGTTGCTACAAACACATTTGAAGAGCATATAGTAGCGCTCTCCATGTTGTTTGACAGACTGAGAGAAACTGGATTGACTGCACGTCCAACCAAGTGCTATATCGGTTGTAAGGAGTTGGAATTCCTAGGTCACACTATTTCTACAGGTCATATGTCTCCTGACCCAAAGAATATAGAGAAGTTAAAGAAGGCATCCAGACCTCAAACGAAGAAAGATGTGAGATCATTCGTGTCATTATGTGGTTCTATCAGAAATACATACCCCACTTTAACTCTCTGTGTGCATCATTAACTAACTTAACTAAGACAGGACAGCCTGACAAAATTCAATGGAATGCTGATTGTGAAAAAGCTTACACAGAGCTAAAAGCAAAACTTACCAGCAAACCCATCCTTACGTTACCCAATATCACACAGGAATTTGTATTACGGACGGACGCTAGCAGTATAGGTATTGGTGCAACTCTCTTGCAGCAATCAAAAGTCCAGCCAGAGGAACCTTTACCTGTCGCCTACGCCAGTATGAAGCTGAATGCAGCTGAGTTGAATTACTCGACCATAGAGAAAGAATGTTTGGCTCTAATTTGGTCCATCGACAAATTTTCCCCTTACCTGTATGGGACACACTTCCTTGTCCAAAGCGATCATCAGCCTTTAACATTCTTGGCGGCATCTAGAAAGTTAAATTCGAGATTGTTAAGGTAGAGTCTACTTCTGGCGCCTTATTCCTTTACAGTGAATTACATTCCGGGAAGAGACAATGTAGGAGCTGATTTTTTAAGTCGATACCCTATTACTATGGAAGTACAGACGAGAAACGATTAACTACAGCAGGTGTTTACACATCAGCTATGACAGGTCACAGCTAGGAAAGGATGGGGCTATGTCGTAAAACGTGTGTGTAAACCCACTTCTTTGTTAATACACTATGTCGAGATACAAATATGCCCCAGCCAATCAACGTTCAACAGACTCTGAGACAGAACAGATTAAATTACACAAAGTATACGCCATCTTGTTTCCCCAAGATGGCGGCAGACAGAATAAAATTAGGCATAAGCCCTGTTTTTCGGGACTTGGTCACGGAATGTACCAAACTGCCGAGAACCAATCAAAAGGCTTCCTTACGCACTGGCAGATTCCTTGCGTCTACCTATATAAACGGGCGCATTTTATTTTTTTAAAAACACACACAGACACGAAGGCCAGCACGACCGACTGGGGAAAGAGAAAGCTGTCAACATTTATTTATTGCTTACCTGCGAGACTGGGCACTCTTGCTTCACTAAAGTCGAGTCCAAATCTGGCTTGTATTAATCTTAGATGGTAGGTATACTTACTATAAACTTGTAGGAGAATGGGCATACGGCAGATATATAATGTTTGTATTTGTTGTGTGTCATTTATACTACCTACACCTGTATATATTTAATATATTTTGTTTCACTATGAATGTATCAGGTATACTTGGGGAATTAGGTATAATGATTGTATTTCCTAATATGATTGATGAAGACGAAAACCAACCTGAAATATAACCAAAACAGTCCTTGTTATGACTCATATAACTCCAACCTGAAATATAACCAAAACAGTCCTTGTTATGACTCATATAACTCCAATCTATTGTCTCATATAACTCCAATCTGAAATATAACCAAACAGTCCTTGTCTCATATAACTCCAATCTGAAACAGAAAATAGCCTACGTCTGTATATATTTAATATAACTTTAGTTTTTGTTTTACTATAAATGTATCAGAACACAACAACATTGTTAGGATATATTTTACCAGCCAGTGTAGCACTTGTCGGAGATGGCTTGGTATATTAGGGGGAAGGAAACGGTTGTATCACACCTAGGTGTACAAATTATTGGATGTATTCATGTATTGAATTTATATTATTGGATGTATTCATGTATTGAATTTATATTATTGGATGTATTCAGGTATTAATTTATCAGAAAGAATGTTTTGCAAGTAGACACCTGTCTTGTCTCGCTATTGCTAAATCATACTGAGCCATGTTGTCATTCATCCTACATGCAGACACCTGAGACACGCTCATCTCATATACAATAGAATTAGGTGGGCTTGAGGACAGAAATTAGCCACTATTTTTCCTTGTTACAGGTTTATTCGTGTCATCCAACCTGAGGTCGTATGTCGAGTCAATCCAGCTGCCTGGAACTTCGCAGGAGCATAGTGGTTGTATCGAGCTACATCCTTAGTCCCCCTCAGTCTTGGATAGGCTAAAGGAACGATCATCAGCGGGTGTTGTGTGCATCAAACTAAGAAGGACAGAACTGTTTTTAAGAGATGAGTACACATTAGTACCATTTCCGTTGGCAAGTGTGAACAATCAATGTCAATGAAGAAAAATTGATTTAGCGTAGTGAGAGACAAGATTAACAGCACAGCTGATAAAGTTTCTATAATTGATTCACAGCACAGATGATATAATTTTTTTCCTATAATTTGGAAGACGTTGTAATATATATATATATATATATATATATATATATATATATATATATATATATATAGATATATATATATATAATAATATATATATATATATATATATATATATATATATATATATATATATATATATATATATATATATATATATATATATATATATATATATATATATCATATATATATATACAGTACTTTGCATAAAAAAAAAAATGGCAGTCATATTTTTCGCAACGCAGCACCCTCATAGAAGCAAATAATAATAAAAACTGTATGTCCAGAGGAAGATTGGTATCTCCCCTATCTATTAACAGTGGTTTCAGTACAATATAATGTTGCCTTCTCCAGCAAGGCATGCCTGGATGCGGCGAGGCATACTTCCCACAAATGTTTGTAGGTAATTGAGAGTCAGACTGTCCCAGTATTTTTCAGCTACCTTCTTCAATTGTTCAACGTCTCTGAGTCCACTCTTTTTTAAATGATTCTGGAGTAGTGCCCAAACGTTTTCAATTGGGTTTTGATCGGGACTGTTGCTGGGCCATTTCAGCACTATCACATTCCTCTCTTGCAGCCATGCTTTGGGGGTATGAGCTGTATGATTTGGGTCATTGTCATGTTGAAATGTGCACCCATCGGGGTACATGACCTGCATAAATGGCAAAAGGTGTCCCTCTAGTATGTCGATGTACCTTTCTTTCGTGAGAATTCCTGTGAAAACACACAGTGGGGTGGCACCTCTTGCTGACACCCCTCCCCAAAGATGGAATTTCTAGGTATGTTTCGGTCGCTGGTACACAGGCGTTACAGAGCCTTTCGTCCAAATATTTATTTGAGCAGGATAAGACCAAAGAGAACATTCATCTGAAAAAATCACATTGTCCCATGACAAATTTTTGTGTTCGTGGCACCAGTTCAAGCGCATCTGTTTGTGAGTCTCTGTGAGCAATGATGACGAAATTACCCGCTTTTTTGTGTAATTCATACTGTGTAGCTCCCGGTTGACAATAGCATTAGATACCTCTGGGCTTCCCAACTCGATCATGCGCTGCCGTATGTTTTCTACACTCTTCATTGGCCCAGCCCGAACGATTTGGGCAAGACACCGATGTCCTTTGTGACCAAAATTCTTGTCCTCCCACTACCTTCTTTTCGCTCTATTCCATTACCTGCTTTTAATTTACTCACAACTCTGTAGACAGTCCGCTCAGGAATGTTCGAGGTTTTAGAAATGTTGGAACATGTTTGATTTCCTTCATTCCAAAGCTGTGAAATTAACATACACTTTGACTTTGTATCCATTTTCTGCCACTAGCATTAGAAATTGTCGTCTGCTCTTATATCAAGGGACGTTACTCTACGCTAATTTTTTTTTTTACTTTTGGTAGTGTTTGCTCACTTAAGTGGAGTGCAAATTTGGGGCAGAACATGCATATTTAATTAGATTTCAGCTTATTTAGCTGAGCAATATGACTGCCATTTTTTTTGCAAAGTACTGTATATATATATATATATATATATATATATTAATATATATATATATATATATATATATATATATATATATATATATATATATATATATATATATATATATATATATATATATATATATATATATATATATATATGTAAATCATTTGTAAACTTACAAATCCATTGCATTCAATTTTTTCAACATCCACCCTTCAGCACAAGAGTAGATAGTGTATATACTTAATAAATAAGGAAATTGTATTTGAACGACTTGTCAATTCTATAATTGTTAAGTGAAACCTGTTTCCTTGTTTTAATAACACAGTTAGTTACACAGCGGGGTGGCAATTTATGACTGTCTCCACTCTACTAATTATTTTAGAGATCAGATCATTCACAGCCGTAACTAATTTGTGATACCAGTAGTTCTCTCATACACTGGGACTTCACCATTTTCCTGCAGAACTTCTATTTCTGCATTTGTCAGTACTATACTGATCCTAGAGCCAATAAAATCCTCACGCTACACTGGGGGCTCGTTCCTGTGATATTTCTATATATCTTGAGCCATACTTAGTCTATTCATCTATCTACACTCTATCTTGTGCCACCCATAGATAACAAAAGAAACAAATTTTTGAAAAGAAAAAAAATAATAAATTCATAAATAGAATTTTTTTTATTGTTTTCTTAGTACTCAGTAAATAGTTGATCCTCACAAAGTTGCACGGAAATTATTTGCTCAATTAAATTAATTAAGTTTAATTACAATAATTTGGATATAGTAAATTTACATACCCTCTCTAAGTAACGTCATGGCTGACCTAGTGAAGTTCAGAACTGCGGTCATGCAGATGGGTAAGGAATTAAATATGACAGGTGATGCTCTTATTCAGTATGTCACAAAAGAAGTGGACAAACACATGGATAGAGAGGAAAGAAAATTGCAAGTAGAAGCTGAAAGAGAAGCCAAAAGACTGGAAGCTGAGAGAAAAGGCAAAAGATTAGAAGTTGAAGAAAGGAAATTAGCAGCTGAAGTCAAGAAATTGGAGGCTGAAAATGAGGCAAAGAAAATTGACGCCGAGGAAAGGAAATTACAAGCAGAGAGAGACCATCAGTTGAGATTGAAAGAGCTTGAAATTCAGGCAACTACTGGCAATAATGGTGGTAGCTCACCTCACTCTGAGAGTAGCTCCAGCCAGAGCACCTCAAGTGGGGCCATGAATTTTCAGCTGGACCCATTTGTTGAGAAAGAAGACGCCATTGAGTCGTACCTGGATAGATATGAGAGACTTGCCCCTACCTATGGCTTAGTGAAAAAAAGTGAATTCTTAAACTATCTCAGGGATTGAGAGGTGTGGCCTACGATGTGTATTTGAAGCTCTCAAGAGATAACCAGGAAGATTATGAAATCCTGAAGCAAGCACTGCTTGTGAGATATGAAAAGAACTCAGAATCATATAGAAAGAAATTCCGAACAGCTAAACTTCTTCCAGGAGAAAACTATCACCAATTCTCTGCTAGATTGGAAACTTATTTGGCAAAATGGAGTAGTTTAGGAAAGTGTCAGGATCTGAAAGAAATGATAATGATGGGGCAATTGAAAGAGACCATGCCTCAAGAAAGGAGGAAGTTTATCATGGAACAAGGAGCAGAGAGATTGGAAGATATTTTAACTGTTGCTGAGAGATATCAAGCAGCTCAGGCAGAATTATTAGGAAATAAGAAGAAGCAGGGTGAAAACTTCAAATCAGCACAAAATTATACCAAATATGAACAAAAGGACCATACCACAAGGAACAAACAAAGATTTGACCAAAAGGACAAAAACCCTCTAAGATCGGATAAGACACCTTACCGGAAGGAAGGAAAGTGGTGTAAAACTTGTCTAATGAGTAACCACAATACTGCGGACTGCAGAAGGAAGAATCCTCCTCATCACGCTGCATGTCTTACAACAGGGGAGCAGGGAAGGAAGGAACTGGCAGTAAGTCAGAAGGACCTCCATCATCCCCCTGTCTGTGAGGAAGTGACCGTGAATGGCACTCAAGTACTGTGTTTATATGACACAGGATTGGACTTTGATTCAGTAGTGTGCTCTTCTCTAGTGAGTCCTGACCAGATAACCACAGAAACAGTGGAAATCAGAGGACCGATCAAGGGAGCAAGAGCCATGACCCTACCCATAGCCCGAATCAACATAAGATCTCGCTACGTGGAAGGAGAAATCAAAGCAGCAGTGATGGACGACCCTATTTACCCTTTGATTCTGGGGTGTAGGTATGTTTTCCTTGGAGAACCTATAAAACCTGTAGTTATGGCAACAGTCCAGATTAGGGAAAGCTCCAGGAAAATGGAGGAAATCCTATCAATACTCATCCAGAAGAGATGAAAAAGGCTCAAGCAGCCGACAACACCTTGAAGCCTTGTTTTGGCAAATTACCTAAAGCACATAACCCTCCAGAGAAAGGAGACTTTAAGCTGAAGAATGGCCTACTCTACAGAAAAGCTGGAACAGGACCTAAAGGGCATGGACAGCTGGTAGTGCCAAAATCTTACAGGGAGAAAGTTATGACGCTAGGACATGCTATACCCTTCACTGGACATGTGGGAATAGGGGCCACTGGACAAAGAATAGTCTGTCACTACTTTTGGCCAGGAATCACAGAGGACATAAAGAGATATGTAAGATCCTGTCCAGAATGCCAAAGAGTAGCTCTTAAGCATAGGACTGCACCAGCAACACTGGGAGAAATGCCCATTATGGGAACCCCTTTTGAACGTGTTGCAGTGGATATTGTTCGACCCCTCACTAGGACCAAGAAGAGAAATGCTTACATCTTAACCTTGGTTGATACTTGCTCTATGTGGGAAGAACAGTGGTCATATCAGCTATAGATTCAAAGCATGTGGCAGATGCCCTGTTGACAATATTCACCCGATTAGGTTTCCCGCATCAGATATTGACTGACAATGGATCTCAGTTCAAGGGAAAGCTAACACAAGAAGTATTCAGGATATTTCAAACCAAGGCACTATCATTGTAGTCCCTACCATGCCTAAGGGAATGGTCATGTAGAGCGGTTCAATGGTACGCTAATTTCAATCCTTAGAAAGCTGGCAAGTGAAAAACCTGATACTTGGGATACATACTTACCGGCTGCACTATTTGCATATAGGGAAGTACCCCACAATTCAACTGGATTGGCTCCAGCTACATTGTTGTTTGGAAGACCAATAAAAGGTCCACTGGAAGCATTGCTGCGGACATGGACTGATGAAAAAGCAGAGGAAACAGTGACTTCCTCATACCAATACGTCAACGAGTTGACATCTCGATTGAAAACAGGTTGGAAACTGGCAAATGATAACTTAAGACAGGCCAGGAGGACGCATGCTGCGTACTACAACAAAAAAGCAAAGGATAGGGAACTGGAGGTGGGTGAAAATGTATTATTACTGTTGCTAAGCAGCAATAAGAAATTGCAGATTGGATGGCAGGGACCCTATGTCATAATGGAAAAACTTTCCAGCATCAATTATAAGATTGACAAGAACGAACGAACGAACGAACGAACGAACTTTATTTTCAAAGGGTTAAGAATTGGGCACGCAGGCCCGTCTGACATTCTGCCCTTCCTCTCTCTCTCATCATATATACTATATCCTTTCATCCTCACATTTACTTTAAGCATAATTAAGGCATCTATCATTATAAAAGTAATATTACATTTGCAATAATCATCATAATTAAAGTACGTTTTTAACATTAAAAAGAATAATAATAATAATAATGAATGTAAAAATAAAATAAATAAAAATAAAAATAAACATTAATAGATAGATAGATAGATAGATAGATAGATAGATAGATAGATAGATAGATAGATAGATAGATAGATAGATAGATAGATAGATAGATAGATAGATAGATAGATAGATAGATAGATAGATAGATAGATAGATAGATAGATAGATAGATAGATAGATAGATAGATAGATAGATAGATAGATAGATAGATAGATAGATAGATAGATAGATAGATAGATAGATAGATAGATAGATAGTTTATGGTGGTATATAATAAGAACTCGTGACATTTTGGGAATCCGCTGCTGAATGACCTGGGACTTAGTGTGTTGTCAGCACATGCGGAAAATGTTCCCACAGGTGAGCAGCTTTGAGTCCCAAACAGATACTGCCACAGGGAGTGAATTGTTTACGCCTCCACTATACGAGATCCAGCGTTATGACCTATGCTCCTTAGGGAGGTAAAGGGTATTGACTGATAGATAAGAATCGTGCATATAGGCCCGTCTTATATTTTGCCCTTCCTCTTATTCATCTTTTATTGCTAGTTATTCAGACATTCTCCATACTTAAGGTGTTAGTTTAATGGCGATGCAACATTATAAGTAGTATAAAAGCATACATTTACAGTATTTGATTGCAATTAAGAAGTAAGATATATTAAAATGAAAAACTAGATCATTAGACCCTCCATACAGTATATTAGATAATAATTCGAAATATAATCCCTTAGGGCGGCATATAATTGGCACTCATAATGTATTTGAACAGTCTACGATTATATGAGTAGGGACTGTACATGTTTTTAAGATCATGTGGAAGATTGTTCCAAAGATGAGCAGCTGAGTAAGCCAAGCTCTTCTTGAATAAATCTAGCCTGGGCTTGGGTACCTGTAACTGGTTTAAGCGGTTACTACGTTTTTCATTGAATTTTAAAAGAGGCCACAGATACGTTGGAGCATTCTGTGACAAGATTTTGTGAGCGAATTTAGCTTTGTTAAATAGGAAGCGCTTTCTAAGGGGTAATATTTTAAGATAGTTATATAAATCTGTACAATGTGTTTGGTGTTTATCAGCAACTAGGCGCACTGCACGTTTTTGAAGTGAATGAAGCCTTTTTGTGTTGGATATGGAACAACCATCCCAGATTGTGGAACAATAGTCTAGGTATGTTTGTATGTGAGATGTGTAGAACATTTTCCTTGCCCCCTCATCCAGGAAATGTTTGATTTTGGCTAATTGGTAAACTTTTTGTGCCGTTAGCTTTGTGAGTGCACTTACATGTGAGTTCCAACTTAGGTGCTGGTCAACAGTTAGACCTAGAGTTTTATGTTCATTTACGTTTTCAATTAGTGATGTTCCAATGTAGAGCTGAAGTGTTGTTTTCTGCGAGTTTTGTATTTTTTGTCTGGTTGATATTAACATACATTTCGTTTTACTAATATTTATTTGCATTCGATTCTCGTTGCTCCACTTAATAATATTATGTGTATCAGTTTGTAAAGATAGTTCTAGTGTGGCGCAACTTTTGTCACTAGTGTAAACAGTACAGTCATCGGCAAACAGGTCACAGAATGAGTGTTTGATGTACAGAGGAAGATCATTAATGTATACGGCAAAGAGAAGAGGGCCGAGGATAGAACCCTGAGGAACACCGATATCGACAACAGTTGGGTTGGACAAAGAATTATTGTAAGACACCACTTGTTGTCTGTCTGTCAGGAATGATTTAATTAACTTCACCAGCTTAAGATTTACTTTCATTGTTTCTAATTTTCTGATTAAAATAGAGTGATCTATCATATCGAATGCTTTTTTAAAGTCTACAAAGATTGCTCCACATAAGTTATCGTTATTGATGTTTAGATGCCAGTTCTCTATCATTTTTGTTAAGGCTGTGTCGCATGAATGCTTTGGTCTAAACCCCGACTGACTATCAACAAGCAGGTCATTATTAGCTAGGTGTTCCATTGCTGTTTTGTGTATGTGTTTTTCCAGTGGTTTGGACAGCGATGATATAAGCGAAATGGGCCTATAGTTACCAAGGTTGCTATTATCTGATGAACCAGGTTTAACAAGAGGGTATACTTTAGCGATTTTAAAGGCAGATGGAAAGTAACTCCTTGCGAGACATTGATTATATATGTATGTTAGTGTATCAGTAATAGCTGGCGCAGCATAACGCAGTATTCGATTACTGATTCCATCAAGTCCCGATGAGTTATTATCTTTAAGATCAATAAGATAGTTATAAACTTCGTTAACTGTTATGAAAGGAATGTCGCATGGAATGGTGTTAGTACACTTGTTCTCGCAGAGCATAGATAATTCGCTGAAGTCACAAGGGGAAGAAGGTATGGCGGATTTTATATTGTGGATGTCTGCCTGAAAATGATTGCTGAAATCTGTACAAGTAAATGAAGTATTGGGTTTTTGTGAGTCTGGCGAATTTCTTTTGTTCACTAAGGTATTGATTGCCTTCCATATATTTCTACTGTTGCTTTTGCTTTGAACTAAATGACTAGTTTTTCTTTTCTCTGCGAATTAAATATTGTACTTTGTTCCTTGCCGCCCGATATGTAATGATGTCCTTATTTTTGTGCGCTCGATCCCTCTGCCTCATAGTGGCAAGTACTTCTTGTTTGATAAATGGAGATTTTATTTGTCTTTTTACGCGAATTTCTTTAGTAGGCGCATGCTGATTAAAAATACTATAAAATGTCCGTGTCCAATATGCAATGGCGTCATCAGGATCAGGAAGTTGGTAAACATCGGCGAAAGGCGCATTTCGCAAATCATTTAAAAATAATTCTTGGTTGAAATTTTTTAGACTTCTATATTCGATACTGAAGTGTTTATTTTTTGGAGATTTGTACCCATTTTTTGCCCAAGTGCAACATATGGGATAGTGGTCACTCATAGCAATAGTAGGGATGGAACAGAAAGGAAAGGAGAAGGTGTATCATGTCAATCTTCTTAAAAAAATACTATGACAAGGAATCATCAGAAGTTGCACATATCACGACCCTAGCCATTGCAACAGAAATGCACGGTGAACCACTTCACTCTATGGAATATCCACTCACAACTACAGAGGATTATGTTCCAAGTAAACATTAGTGAACATTTAACTCCAGAGCAGAAGAAGATGGTTCAGAAAGTGTTGGAAACCCATGCTGATGTGCTCGCAGATAAGCCAGGTCGTACGAATCTGTTAGAGTACGGCATGAAGGTTACTGACCCTACACCAGTATGCATGAGAACATACCCTATACCCTATGCGAAAGCCCAAGCACTAAGGGAGGAAGTTGATTATCTGTTGACGGAGAAAATTATTTCAAAGTCAGACTCTCCCTATAGCTCAAGTGTGGTGCTATTAAGAAAACTGAGTTGTGAACACAGGTTATGTATAGACTACAGGAAGCTAAATGCTATCACAGAATCTCAGGTGGATCCATTACCTGACACCAACCAGCTGTTCTCTACACTGAGTAAGGCTAGGTATTTATCGAAGGTAGATCTAAGCAAGGGATACTACCAAATACCAGTGAAACCAGAAGTTATGAAAATGCTGGCATTTAGTACATAAGACGGACACTACGAGTTTAATGTACTACCCTTTGGACTGAAAAATGCTCCAAGTTTCTTTTCAAGAATAATGAGGAAATTGTTGGAACCTCTACGAAATCCCCATATCACTAATTTTATGGATGACATTCTTGTTGCTACAAACACATTTGAAGAGCATATAGTAGCGCTCTCCATGTTGTTTGACAGACTGAGAGAAACTGGATTGACTGCACGTCCAACCAAGTGCTATATCGGTTGTAAAGAGTTGGAATTCCTAGGTCACACTATTTCTACAGGTCATATGTCTCCTGACCCAAAGAATATAGAGAAGTTAAAGAAGGCATCCAGACCTCAAACGAAGAAAGATGTGAGATCATTCGTGTCATTATGTGGGTTCTATCAGAAATACATACCCCACTTTAACTCTCTGTGTGCATCATTAACTAACTTAACTAAGACAGGACAGCCTGACAAAATCCAATGGAATGCTGATTGTGAAAAAGCTTACACAGAGCTAAAAGCAAAACTTACCAGCAAACCCATCCTTACGTTACCCAATATCACACAGGAATTTGTATTACGGACGGACGCTGGCAGTATAGGTATTGGTGCAACTCTCTTGCAGCAATCAAAAGTCCAGCCAGAGGAACCTTTACCTGTCGCCTACGCCAGTATGAAGCTGAATGCAGCTGAGTTGAATTACTCGACCATAGAGAAAGAATGTTTGGCTCTAATTTGGTCCATCGACAAATTTTCCCCTTACCTGTATGGGACACACTTCCTTGTCCAAAGCGATCATCAGCCTTTAACATTCTTGGCGGCATCTAGAAAGTTAAATTCGAGATTGTTAAGTTAGAGTCTACTTCTGGCGCCTTATTCCTTTACAATGAATTACATTCCGGGAAGAGACAATGTAGGAGCTGATTTTTTAAGTCGATACCCTATTACTATGGAAGTACAGACGAGAAACGATTAACTCCAGCAGGTGTTTACACATCAGCTATGACAAGTCACAGCTAGGAAAGGATGGGGCTATGTCGTAAAACGTGTGTGTAAACCCACTTCTTTGTTAATACACTACGTCGAGATACAAATATGCCCCAGCCAATCAACGTTCAACAGACTCTGAGACAGAACAGATTAAATTACACAAAGTATACGCCATCTTGTTTCCCCAAGATGGCGGCAGACAGAATAAAATTAGGCATAAGCCCTGTTTTTCGGGACTTGGTCACGGAATGTACCAAACTGCCGAGAACCAATCAAAAGGCTTCCTTACGCACTGGCAGATTCCTTGCGTCTACCTATATAAACGGGCGCATTTTATTTTTTTTTAAACGCACACAGACACGAAGGCCAGCACGACCGACTGGGGAAAGAGAAAGCTGTCAACATTTATTTATTGCTTACCTGCGAGACTGGGCACTCTTGCTTCACTTAAGTCGAGTCCAAATCTGGCTTGTATTAATCTTAGAATGTAGGTATACTTACTATAAACTTGTAGGAGAATAGGCCTACGACAGATATATAATGTTTGTATTTGTTGTGTGTCATTTATACTACCTACACCTGTATATATTTAATATATTTTGTTTCACTATGAATGTATCAGGTATACTTGGGGAAATTAGGTATAATGATTGTATTTCCTGATATGATTGATGAAGACGAAAACCAACCTGAAATATAACCAAAACAGTCCTTGTTATGACTCACATAACTCCAACCTGAAATATAACCAAAACAGTCCTTGTTATGACTCATATAACTCCAATCTATTGTCTCATATAACTCCAATCTGAAATATAACCAAACAGTCCTTGTCTCATATAACTCCAATCTGAAACAGAAAATAGCCGACGTCTGTATATCTTTAATATAACTTTAGTTTTTGTTTTACAATAAATGTATCAGAACACAACAATATTGTTAGGATATATTTTACCAGCCAGTATAGCACTTGTCAGAGATGGCCTGGTATATTAGGGGGAAGGAAACGGTTGTATCACACCTAGGTGTACAAATTATTGGATGTATTCATGTATTGAATTTATATTATTGGATGTATTCATGTATTGAATTTATATTATTGGATGTATTCAGGTATTAATTTATCAGAAAGAATGTTTTGCAAGTAGACACCTGTCTTGTCTCGCTATTGCTAAATCATACTGAGCCATGTTGTCATTCATCCTACATGCAGACACCTGAGACACGCTCATCTCATATACAAAAGAAATAGGTGGGCTTGAGGACAGAAATTAGCCACTATTTTTCCTTGTTACAGGTTTATTCGTGTCATCCAACCTGAGGTCGTATGTCGAGTCACTCCAGCTGCCTGGAACTTCGCAGGAGCATAGTGGTTGTATCAAGCTACATCCTTAGTCCCCCTCAGTCTTGGGTGGGCTAAAGGAACGATCATCAGCGGGTGTTGTGTGCATCAAACTAAGAAGGACAGAACTGTTTTTAAGAGATGAGTACACATTAGTACCATTTCCGTCGGCAAGTGTGAACAATCAATGTCAATGAAGAAAAATTGATTTAGCGTAGTGAGAGACAAGATTAACAGCACAGCTGATAAAGTTTCTATAATTGATTCACAGCACAGATGATATAATTTTTTTCCTATAATTTGGAAGACGTTGTAATATATATATATAGATATATATATATATATATATATATATATATATATATATATATATATATATATATATATATATATATATATATATATATAATATATATATATATATATATATATATATATATATATATATATATATATCATTTGTAAACTTACAAATCCATTGCATTCAATTTTTTCAACATCCACCCTTCAGCACAAGAGTAGATAGTGTATATACTTAATAAATAAGGAAATTGTATTTGAACGACTTGTCAATTTTCTAATTGTTAAGTGAAATCTGTTTCCTTGTGTTAATAACACAGTTAGTTACACAGCGGGGTGGCAATTTATGACTGTCTCCACTCTACTAATTTTTTTCGAGATCAGATCATTCACAGCCGTAACTAATTTGTGATACCAGTAGTTCTCTCATACACTGGGACTTCACCATTTTCCTGCAGAACTTCTATTTCTGTATTTGTCAGTACTATACTGATCCTAGAGCCAATAAAAACCTCAAGCTACAATGTGAACTAACATATATAGGTGTTTTGTCATGTGCATTTTAATGTGTGAAAATCGCTCGGGGATGTCCAAGTCATATGAGGCTGGCAATCTCAGCGTATAGAATGATGATTTCATGAACCACCACCGCACGGACTGGTGACTGCTTTATTGCCAGTTTCTGAAAAGAGAACTAAACGCATAAAGAGTCCCAAGTTCCATATGGAGCAGGGAGAGAAAGATGAAAGAAATGATGTACATTTTAATTACAATACTTACAGTTTCAAACAAGTGTAAATGTCGATGTTAACATATTCACTTTTAAAATTACGGGGAGTTTCAAACTTTTCAATCAGTGTAAACATAAATAAAAACATATTCAATTTATATTGTGAACACTTTTCAAATCAGTGGAAATGTAGATGTAAACATATTCTATCTGTACTAGTAACCTTTTCATTTAAATATAAAGTAACTATGAAAGATTGAATTTAAATGTAAGGAAAGTTTTATCCCGAGGGACTAAATTTAATTCTCATCGAGGATAAATTCGGAGTTAAATGGGATGGTGGTTGTCGTGTTGTGAGTATTGGGGAAACTACGACAGTAGTTGTCGCCAGGAATAGCCTATGAGATATTAGGTAAAAGGTCTCTAGAAATTGGCTCGCTAGTTAATTATGGAAAGAGTTCTGTTTCCTCACGACCTTAGCTTCTGCCCTTAGATCCCGTAACAGAAAAAGCCCCCAACCTCATCTGAGTGTAGACATTTCCCTATATGCAAATATTTAACACCGACAGCACGAGTGATACATTAACAAACTAGATAATGATCACACGAGTATTGGGTTTATTACTTAAATATCCACACATATAAGGTTAGTAGTGGTTAGAACATGGTGATGGTAAAGACGATTCACACAAAACACGCAGATGAGATATTAATCCTTTTACATGTGCTGCATGTTTGTCTCAGTCAATTTACTAAAAACACTCTAAACAAAGCTATACCAGAATAGTAAGAATTTCATTGAGTAAATCAGGGGTGGGGGCTTGAACGAGCTGAAATTAATAAGTGCTTAATTCTTCACAAAAGTTGCCGGCAGATTGTAGAATTAACGTGCTCAGCAAAAGCAGCGTTGCTTTCGCTTATCTGAATATCTTGTAAAGACTCCCTGGAGATAGAAGCGTTTTGTTTCTTCTATTTACATCTCCCAAGAGTAATCTTGTGCGAAGGTAGACACCTTTGAAGCCCATATTAGATACTCTTAAATTTTGGCCACTGTTGTACCACTACTGCAAAGCAGGTGAGGCAATACCGCCACACCAATCGTACGTGCAAGTGAATTGTAGACAGACTTAAAATGGATAGGGAAAGCATGTAAAGATCTTCTACAGATGGCACATGACAGGAAGGTTTGGTGGAAACTTCTTGAATGCCCATACTCCACAAGGAGTTAGATGGTAATAAATTAATGAAATTGATGAATCAATTTCTTCATTATTGTCACCAGTTGTGTTGACCCGAAGATGTTTCATTCTTACTTACTTAGTCGTTCCTCTTCTACCTTGAGGTGTAGAGGTTTGCCTTAGACGGCACCATACTATCCTACCGGCTGTCTTCTTCCTGATCTGGTCCAAATATAGTTCTCGGTTCTAGAGATTGTCTAATGCTGTCCTCGCTGCGCATTCTGAGTCGTCCTGGAGGTCTGGATCTCTGGCTCTAGCCGATCTTCACCCATTCTGCAGACATGGCCAAACCATCGTAATTGGGACTGTTCCACTCAGGTCTGCAGGATCTGGGTTTTGAGGCCATGACGTATCGTCTAGTTGCGGATCATGTTACATCAACTATCTTCCTCAGATCCCTCATTTATGAGGTTTGGAGCTGACTTTTGTGGGTTGTAGCCATTACCCATGACTCGCATCCATAAGTCAAGACAGTGACATAGGTAAAGCATTTATGTTCCATTCTTCACGGACGTTAAGATGTTCGGTTGGTAGGGTTTTCAATGTCTGGATCATATCTTCTTGAGACCTATGTTATCTCTTACTGTGTTCTGTTTTATCAGATTCAAGTTGATGACGTCAAGTTTTTTTTTTTTTTTTTTGGGGGGGGGTGGGGGGTGGGGGGGGGTGGGGTGGTGGGGGGGGTTCTTTTATTGAGTCGGCTGTACCATGCTATGTGATACATTGTTGATGTTAATTTATGCCACTTTTAATACATGGTCTGGTAGAAGGTCACAAGATAACCTCAGTCACTTTCATGTTTTCGGCTTTTGATGTATTTACCACAACCACGTACACGCAAGCACACACACACACAATAAATTTTTAATTTTGTCAAATTGGTATCCCATTTCTCCTTGCTGTCCTAACCAAGACAGGGCTACAAAAAAAAAACTCACACACAAACTTATGTTTTATATAGTTGCATTTAACATATTAAAACACAACAAACATCTGTGCAATAATTTATATTGTATTGTCGTTTGAAATGAAGAACAGTGGGACGCGTTCTTCGATGCCATCCAGTTAGGTCGCCCGCGTCGTTTGGGTCAGGGTTACGGTTAAGGTGTGTGATTAGATTTAGGATTCCTAAACTTAATCCTTACCCCCTTATTACTGCGCCGCTGAATTCTAATTAAGGCCGAATTGAACACATGCGCATCCGACTGGCAGAATGGTTAGAGCGCCGGCCTCTCGTGGTAAAGGTGCTGGGTTCGAAACACGGTGTTGGCACCCTCCAGCATACCCAGCTGTAAATGGGTACCTGGCTGTGCTCTTGACTTAGGGAAGGAAATGGCAGCACGGAAGGGAACTGGTCACCTCACCTCTCGATACTGGACCTATTATAGTAAAGTCCTTAACACTTCACTCCCTACGGCAGTATTAGCTATGGGACTACCTTGAACTTTTTTTTTAACTTATTGAACACACAGCCCATTGATCTTCATTTCACCGGATTTTCTTTAAGGTAAAAGTGTTTTACTAAGAACAGTGTTTTCTAAGTTCTGTCAATACTTTATCAGGAGATGATGTATTGTAAAACGTCTCATTACTGTAGGCTCTTTTTCCAGTTCACGTCACACATACTTCCCCCTGATCTCCTTTGTAGTGAGATCGGATGCCTAGTCTTCTCGGATAAGGGCGAAAAAAAAAAGAAGTCCCGCGTGCACGTTAAAAATCGATCGGCAGTTGGAAATCGTAAAGAGTAGGCCATGCGGCCGCTGCTCTGGCAAAATTTAAAAATTAGGAAACCTACTCACTACAAAAATATTTATCGAATGTGTGATTCCTGTATACGCACATTGGAATCCTCGCCGGTGTTGCGGTGCTCGTGCACTGTGCTGAGATCCTCCTTGTGTTATCTAAGAGAGGAGATAGGATCACGTATGTTGTCCGTGTGCAATGAAGATGACCCTTACAGCCAAACCAAACCAAACTGCTCTGTTGGGAAAAAACTTCCCGTTTTGTGGAATTCGTTGGGAGGAAAAGGGGGGAAGACAAGTTAAATGCCATGACAGAAACTCAAAAATCAAACATACTTTTTGCGTAGGTTTATTCATTAGCATTTAGCTTCATCTGATTTAAAAGTAACAGGCAGCCCCCATAGCTTTACTACCGTAGGGAAATGAAGTGTTAGAGACTTCACTATACTAGGTCTAGCATCGAGAGATAAGGTGACCAGTTCCTTTCCTCGCTGCCCTTATCTATCCTAACTCTAGAGTCTATATCTTTTTGGTTTTTACTGTGCAAATGTAAGTATAAATTTGCAGCACGTTTATATAGTCTAGTCTTTACCATATAGTAATCACTTACTTAGTCCTTCCCCTTCTACCCTAGGTGTTACCACATGTTGCACAGGGCACAGCTACTTCGAGAACTAGATCGCTAGGTAAAAAAGTAGATTAATTAAATACACTAAACAATCAATAAATACAAAACATATATATATATTTTTTAGAATACGTATAATTGCCATAGATGAATTAGAAAAGAGATGCAATAAACCAAAGTTTATAAGTCCCTCAAGCACTACAGGGTAAGGGGAGAGATATATTAAAGAGCGTTTTGGTTTGATTGTTGGGCCTTGTACAGGAAAGCTGATTTCTTTGTCTTGTGCATGGGATACTCGGTTCAACCCCACGTGGGTTATATGTGGAAAGGCGTACACCATACACAATGGAGATATTATGAAACGCCTTTACAAATGCCACACAATTTGCAGCCTGAAACAAGAGAAAATTAATACTACAGTAGAACTCCATTTATCCGAACCCCAATTATCCGAACATCCAATTATCCGAACACTTTTTCCAGAAAAAAAAAAAAATCAGTCTCCACCAGTCACGTTAGACTACAGTTCTGAATCTTTTGATGCGGCAAGCTTCAAATGTGTGCGAACAATTTGTAGACAATGAGATGGGCTAATGGACGGTCGCTTACGTACATGAAGTCAGTTAGATCATAAAGTCCGTTAATATCTGGTTTACCAATCCAGTGTACGTGTGTGTTCTAGGCAGAACAGTGGCTAAAAAGACAGTTCAACTTAAAATAATTGTGTCTGCTACTACAGCAGAATAATTTTGGTGTACACGTATTTCTCTGTGCGACCTGGCATCTTCCAGTAGGCGGAAAGCATATAAAAGGAACCGCAATGTTTTGTCAATTGAAACGAAAACAGAAATTATCAAGAGACTAGGAAAAGGTGAAACTGTGTCTTCATTTGCGAGGATTTTCAATGTTGAGAAAGCTACCGTCTCTGACATCAAAAGTAACAAGGATAAAATTATGAGTTTTGCATCGAAATTGGATAGTGAAAATGGGTCGAAGAAACATAAAACCATGAGAAATGCGAAAGATTTGAAATTGGAAGAGGCTTTGTATATATGGTTTGTGCAAAGAAGAAGCAAAGGGGAACCTATCTCTGGCTCTCTATTGTGTGAAAAGGCACTTCAGTTCAACAGTCAACTTGACGGTCCTCCTGACTTTAAGGCTAGCCAGGGATGATTAAGAAACTTTAAATCTCGTCATGGCATACGAGAATTGGAGATTCAAGGGGAATCTTCATCTAGCGATGCAACTGCCGCTGAAAATTTTAAAGAAACATTCTTGGCTTTTTTGGAAGAAGAAGGTTATTTACTCGATGATGTGTATAATGCCGATGATACTGGCTTATACTGGAAATCATTGCCTCAAAAATCACTTGCATCTCAGCGCGAAGCAGCTGCCCCTGGGTTTAAAAAGTGCAAAGAGAGAGTAACAATTTTGGTAGCCGCGAATGCCAGTGGAAGTCATCGTTTACCGGTGCTAATGATCGGCAAAGCCAAAAAAACACGTTGTTTAAAGAATGTGACATGTCTCCCATTGTGCTACAAAGCACAGAAGAGTGCTTGGATGAATAGTGAAATATTTCTTGATTGGTATACAAATCAGTTCATCCCAAATGTGAAGAGGTTGAAAGAACAAGAAAAGAAAACTGGAAAAGTAATTCTTCTACTGGACAATGCACCATCTCATCCAGAGACGGATACATTGAATGCAGTTGATGCAAATTTTAAAGTAATTTTTTCTGCTTCCCAATGTAACAGCACTGATTCAACCAATGGATCAGGGTGTTATAGCAAAGCTTAAAAAGATGTACAAGAAGGAAGTCCTGCGTCGTTTATTGTTGGCTGAAGATGAAGAAAGTGTGGTGGCGTTTTCAAAAAAACCTTAATCTCAAAGACTGCTGCTATATGTAAGCTGATGCTTGGACCACCCTGTCACAAGATAATCTCAACAAGGCTTGGAATAGATTGCTTGGGAAAAAAGGAGGAAATGAAACTACTGCAGTGGACACAAATGATGATTGTATAAATGAAGTTGTGGAACTGTTTCAAGCAATGCCCGGATTTTCGGACTGTGACAAAGATGATGCACACATGTGGCTAGAAGATGATAATGATTCTGGTTTTCAGTTTTTGAATGACGAAGAAATTTTGTCTTTTGTGCAAGAAGAAAACCAAATACATGTAGTGACCGATGATGAAGACTCCTCAGAAGTACATGATGTACTTGTAGATTATGAAGAAAACCCAAAACGTCGACCAAGTCCTGAAGAGGCCTTTATAGCACTAGAAACAGCGATGGCTTGGTACGAGCAAGAAGATGACAGCTGTCCTACACAGCTTCTGCTGTTGAAGAGAATGCGGGACTTAGCAGCCAAAAGCAGACTATCCAGTTTGGCGCAAAAGAGGATTCCTCATTATTTTAAATAGTGGGCTACATCTGTGCAAGTACATGTATACGTAAGTTGCGCCTGGTTTTGAATTGTTTGTAATGTTATTTTGAAAACATTTCTCTTTCTTAACAAAAATAATTAATACAAGTAGTACATGCACTGCAGTGTAATAAAAGATTTTGGTGATACAGTGATCTAATACAGTGTGGGTATTATTATTACAGTACAAGTAAATATGTTTTTATAGTGTATTTTCCTTGTGATTGTTAATTATTTTTAGAAATATGTGTACATGTACTCGATACATCATGTAATCCAATTATCCGAACATTTGATTATCCGAGCGATGCTCGGTCCCATGGGGTTCGGATAAATGGAGTTCTACTGTATATAGAATAAAGAACACCATATACACAACCCACAATCCTCACGGGATTGACCCAGTTTTCCATGCACAGGACAAAAGCCATATTGATTGGGTATATGCCAAACAATCAAACTTTAGATCCACGTTTGGCAGCCAAAACTGTTACGCATATTATTCCATATGTGAAGCATGATGTAAGAAATTCTACGTGTAACGCTGGTGTCGACGTTTTTATTGCTCCTTTTGAAAATACAGGTGCTTGAACTGTAGTCTCTTCTTTAGTCTGAAATTTAACAAAATTTTCCCTGAAAGTCATCTATCCTCATCTTCATCATCATCTATATTTTCTTTTGCTTCTTACATAGTATGAAGCCACCACTGCAGCTGGTCCCCTTGCAGGAAGCCTGCACCAAACATGAACACGCTATTGTAGTGGTGGTTTCTGTAACAATTAGTTTTACATGATGATGTTGCCAGCTTCATGCACAACCTCATATTAGTCGTTTTGTACGACATGCCTGATGATGTAGTAGACGTATTCTACCTTTGCCTCTTCAGAGACCCCTATGAGCTACACGAAGGAAAAAGGCATCTATAGTGCAATACATTATCTAGTCTGTAAGCAAGTCACACTAGTTTCTGTTAGTTTCTTGTGTTCCCATACGAATAAGCTTTCTTTTTAATATCACACGTAACAGAATGGACCTATTTATGGACAGTGTCTAGTGCAGGGTTTCGGGGATACTCGGAACTCTAGAGTTTCATTAGAGGTCGTTAGGGGTTGCACGAGAGATCGTGACTGAAAAGAAACATAATGTCGTTTTTTTTTTAACTTTGCGCGCCAGGCGATGTTAGCGCTCGCAGTGGTGGGCAGTGACCGAACTGCCCCTTATGGCAGTGCGCAATAGGACAGTGTTCACTTTTCGCGCATACCATATTTCATTAGCATCTTATAGGGTAGAAATTTGTGACAGGACCTTACAGCCAACTTGAATAAGATTTTTTTTTTTTTAAATCAAGTAAGAAATATATATATTTTTTTAAAATGAAGTTTCTTCTAACTACACTACTGACATGCATTAGAGTTCATATTCTTTGTGTTGAGAGGGAGCCACACAACAAAGAATTGGCTAATAATAAGTTGCCAAAATAAACATATCCACAGAAGAAATAATTCTCCACTCCAAAGAGCTTTGACAATTTTTGCTGGACTATTATATTTATAACTTACTGATTACACTTAGATGCCATGAGCTGTAGGTATAATAATGTTTATGCAGGGGTTCCTGAAAATTATTTACAGGGTTCCTCTAGGATAAAAAGGTTCAGTAAGGCTGGTCTTGCGAGATTAACAAGACAACACTTATTTTTACAACACGCATTTTAACTAGATCGAATGTTGTTCCACGAAAGTGAATGAGTCCGTTTTGACGAAAAAAATACATAGATTAAAAAACATGGGCACGTTAATAACATGAAAGTGCAGATGCATCAAAGAAATTAAAAATATCATAACGCAAAGCAGAAACAGCATTCGATAAAACGAAAATCATTCTGCGCAAGAAATCATTTGTTAATGGGCATACGAGTATCAGATAGCTTATCCTCCCAAATGGAATCAAGTCAAGTAAAAATCACAAAACAAACAGATTAAAAAAATCATTTGAGACCAAATAAATGAGATTTAAAGAAGACCGCTGTGAATGCCATTAACAGCTAAAATGGGTAATGAGAATGTGTTGACAGAGACCATGCGCAAAAGTAGCTTATTACAAATTGTGACGAAATAATTCGTGCAATTTTTATATCTCTCATTTACTCCGGCAGTATCTCTTCATTTCTTTATTTCTCTCATTCATCATCCTATAATTTGGCATATTTACGCCCTACATTCTTTCTGTGACCACTCCCAGACTGTTTATGTTATGCCAGGTGACTCGTGATAATACCACGTTTATTGAAACGGTCAGCGAGCGATATTCTTATCATGAAAAGCCGGCTCGCCACCTTTTGATACCTACGGCAAACGTGAAGAGAGATAGCGACCTCGACGTAATTCATTTCCGGGGGCAGCGACAATCAGCCAATTAACACCTAGGTTGCGAGAAGTATATGTCTGAGAAGACCATATTGTTTGTCTGAACTGCCGGCGATCCTTTTGTTTGACTGTCTCGAGAAGGCACGAAAACACGGGCGATAATGAGATAATCGTTTCACCAGGCATTACCGGTGTAAGATTATTACCGATAACCTGTCTGGGGAAGACAATATTTGAAGGTAGTATCAGGACGTCAAATGAGTTCACAGATTTTGTTTGTGAGTAGGCGGAAATATTACAGCATTATTATAAAGAGGTCACGCGTTGGAATACTAAATTTAATATTTTAAAAAACGTTGGGAATATTTTGAATTAAAACACCCCAACCCAGTGATAAAGAGATTCGATTCGTTTGCTTTGAGAAGCCGGAATACACAATGAATTTCATTGGAAAATTAGGCGGAAGCACAATCTGTGATTTGAACTTAGAAGTGCGAAATATAATCTAGCAAAATCAGAGACACAGCACGTCACACTAGCAACTCACAAAAAAAAGCCAGAAAGAAAAGGATCGGACCAAGGATTCCAATATTATAAGTGACAGATCGAGTATTTGGAGAACTGTGGAACTTACAAGTAAACCTGCATATTTAAATACACAGACTGTAAACTTAAGTGACCAAGACTTAAAATACCAAGACTGGAAACCTAAGGAATTAGGTCACCTTTCATAAGAGAGACTTTCCCAGACCAAGTGTTTCGCAGATTCACCTGTCATAAGATGGATTCAAAATGTCGAGACCAAGTGATTCGAGAGCATATAACCTAAATTGCTCGTGTCCATTCTAACCTGTGCGAGGAGATTTTGTATTCCAAAATGTTTGGGGTTAGTTGTGAACATTTATTCTACAAATGTGAATTTGTCCTGTTTTTCATGCTTAGTGGTTATATATGAGGCTGGCAGCCTCAACATATGAAAATATTTTATTCATGAACCACTACAGCAAGCGCTGGTGAGTGTTTCTGGCTAGTCGTTCGGAAACCCGACAGCAGAGGTGACCCCAGACTCCGACTGGAGCAGTGATTGGTGATGATTGCATCACATGTACCTCAGGTGTATCACATCATTTTGTGAGATATATGTAACTTGTTAATGTTAGTTCAGGCACAAATCATTATTCACGCTGTCCAGACACATTTTCCCAGTTTAATACCCAGAAGAGTACTGGTGATTTTTTAATCATCATCCCTGAGCTCCGCTGTGAACTCAAGAATTTAATTCTTCTGAGAAATTAACATTGGTGGGTGCACAGCGAGAGGATGCGCCTGTTAAGCTTCCAACTCAGTGTACTTAGCAGAGGCATTTGTTCTTTCTATTTTGACTAAAACGTTCGTGGTTACAAGCTATCACACGGTTTTTGGTACTAACTTTTTACGCCACTAAGCGTGAGAGAAGATCATCAACTCTTACCACTTACACTGAGCAAATTGTGTGGAGAAGGGCCCCATCTTAAAAGAAGTGACGGAAACGACGGTGACAGGACTCACCTAGAGATAAGTTCTTGTAAAAAAGGGCACCAGCAAAAGGACTATTATACATCCTCCATCAAGTCTCGATGACGATAAACTTTATATCCATTTAAAATTTCACCAGTGATTCATATTTATTTTAACTGTTAAAGAGTAATTGATCATTAAACTTATTACCTGTTATTTTTAAAACTAAAACAATAATCATTTATTCAGTTATATAAGTATGAAAGCCAACGTATGAGCATGATTCTTTAACAAATATATATATATATATATATATATATATATATATATATATATATTTATATATATATATTATATATATAAATATATATATATATATATATATATATATATAGAGCCATTACTTATAGAGGAAATTCGCTGATTTAACTCAGCAGGGGGATTGTGCGGGCCATAACCATTGCATAATCGCCTCTTTTCAATTAGATGTCTACTCAGAGGCTTCTGAGGAAATAGACATCTATCTTGCTAGGTTTGAGTCTTTAGCTGCCACCTATGAAGTTATTTTAGAGCCTGAGAGGACCTGCTTACTGTGTCTTCATCAAAATGGCCCAGGAAGGACAACAACAATTTCTGATGTGTTGAAGAAAGCTTTGTTTCAACATTTTCAGCTGAATGCACAAAATTTTCAGAGCAAATTCGGGAAGCCAAGAGACAAAAAGACGAATCTTACAAGCAGTTTGCTACACGGTCTTGCTATGTATTTGGAGAAGTGGGATCACTCAGCGCCTTCGACGATCTTATGAAGGGTTGCAAGAAATCATTTATTGTGGAGCAGTTTTAAGGACTTGCTCACCCAGACATGAGAAGGTTCCTGGCGGAGCACGGCGCCCGAAACTCTGGATCAGGTTGTATTAATTTGCTAATAGGTACCAGAGCGCCCAGTCGGAAGTGAACGCGACTAAAAGGCGCCCTCACGATAGCCACCCCAAACGATAGGAGCGCCCCTTCACTGACTCCAAAGGAGTACGACCAACCTCACAAAAACACAGCAACAACAGCAACAAACAACCACAGGATCACCATAGGCAGAAACAGAGCAATTCAGCCCAGGGAACTGGAAGATGATATTGTAAATCGTGCAAATCTGACGCACATTTTACATCGGAATGTAAGAGGCCGAACATAGGCCCTTATAGTGTCGCTTGCCTGATCAGGGGGCCGATAGGGAAAACATGCCCCCCAAGCATATGAACAAAATTCCTAAGCCACTCTTCTATTACTGAGCAAGCAACCATTGGTAACCAAACCATACGGTGCTTGTATGATTCGGGTCTATATTACTTGGCTCTGTTTCCCCTATCTTTGGTGAAGGCCCACTAATATACTGGTGAAACTGTAGTAAATACAGGATCACCGGAAGAGTATAAGGTCTATGCTTCTTTCCGGTTGCGGAAACTGATGTCTCAACCTGATATGTACGGGGAAAATATTTCCGGTGGGGGGGGGGGGATGGGTTGGGGGGGGTTGGGGGGGTGGGGGTACCGCTGTACAAAGGTAGTAGACGATTTAGTCTACCTCTCTCATATTAGGGAGAAAAATATGTCCTTCTTGGGGATCCTTCGCAGAAACGCCCAGGACGACACAAGAGAGAGAGAGAGAGAGACACAGGAAACGCCAAGCGGCCCTGAGCTCTTATCTTTAAAACAGCGCGAACACTTTCGGAGCTGAAGCAGGCCACAAAGGGCCGATAACACCTAAAGCTTGCATTTCTAAAGTTGGTATGGCAATTAATCCCTACGCCTCAAGGGAAGCATTTTACAGGATAAAGCGTTTGGTTTAGTAGACCGGTAGAGAATAAGAGACAATTAGTATTGTCCCCACTCCAACATTGCACCCGCTCTAATGCAGTGAAATGCATTCCACTATGCCCCCACGCACTTAAAGGATCATATTGCCATGGAGAAAAAAAGGTATCCCTGATTTACTTCTGGCTAGGTTTGCGACACGATGATAACAATTTGTGAAAGATTTCTGTGTTCGCCATCCCCGGACTACAAGAAGGATTGAAACTACGTACTAAAGAGTTGGAGCAGAGTACCCTACTCTCAAGCATTTGGATAACTCGGTATCGCAAGACGTACAGGGCTGTTGAAGTAAAGCAAGGAGTTACGGTCTTAGCGCAGTTGGTAGTCTTTACCTAGCGCCTGACTCTAAACAGAGTCAGATCAAGATAACCCATGCTTCAGATGGAACTCTTCACTCTCAAGATGATGGAATTGTTTATCGATGGCGAGGCGGGGGTAACAAGTTTTGGTGCCTGTCCCTGTAGATCTTCCATTATGAAAGTCGGCTCATATTTGATCTTCTAGGGGAAATGTTCCCATGGGACCTTCATGGAGGTAAACCTTCAAGAGGTTTGCTTTTGCGCAGGGAGGGGGCAGACGTTGTGAAATTCGATCACACCTGTACCCTGCCAACGAGCACTCAAACCTCGCCAAACAGTATAATGAGGGAGAAGAAACCTGTATAGAAGATAGTAGAGGAAGGCACAAGCATAAAAATGCACGCCCTCACTTAGCTTTCTTATAGTACATCTTTGGGGATGGGTGGATCTGTGACGAAATCAGTCGTGCAAATTTTTTTAACTCTCATTCACTCCGGAGTAAGTTTTCGATTTCTATCTTTTTCTCATTCATGGCGTTAAAAGTTTTGACTATTGTCACCACGCTCAAATTTCCCCGCTCATAACCCGCTATTTCGTATTTTTAAATCTTATAAAAACTATAGTATTTGACATTTGTCTGGGAACAGTCAAAAGTTACCCACAACAAAAAATATCTAAGAGTATAGTACAATTTAACAACAATCAAATTGTATCCATTTCTTGTAGTGATAAAGTACTTTGGGATCGATACAGACCTATTTTGTGTTTTTGACCGAACTTTGTATTTTATTTCTTAAAAAATAAAGATAGATACACAGAAGGCAAATATCTCAAATTATAGCGCTGCATTGTTAAATACTAAGCATGAATATTACGCATGGATTAAAATGTTATTGTAGTAGAAAAAAATTTTTTTGTGATTATTTTATATAGGGGTAAAGCCCAAATTTAATTACTTAAAAATTACCAGATTGAAATGCACAGACTAACAAAGGGAAAAACTATCTATACGATAGGAGAGATGGCGTTTAATTATCACTTTGGATAATTTAAATCGGTCCACTAATAGCTTGTATATAAAATATAAAAATTTAGTCGATTATTAAGACACGCTCAGATTCGCAGAAGTCATAGTTACAAATCTTTTTGATGAGTTTTGATTGAGCGGATGTAGTTCTATAAATGTAACATGGTGGTAGAACTATCTGGGGCATTCGATACAAAATTCTGAACCGGAGCTGACAGGAAACTAAAAGACAGAGGACCAAGTCTTTTCCTTCTGATTGAGAGCAGTTTAGATCGTAGAAGGCCAGTTCGCTTGTATGGGTGTGAAATATTTGCTTGAGGGTTTTATCCGAAATTTCCTCGTGGCTTGCATTTACTTGAGAGGAACTGTGGTTAGAGATGGAGATGTTCCTTTTATATTGAGAAGACCCATCTTCTCAGCAGGGTCACAAAGTGGTGATCAGACGTGTGTTTTATGAGGCAGCAGCAACATTCTAAGATTAAGTCCTTATAAGGCCAGTGTCAGTTTATCCAATCATTTACCCAAGAGTAATCAACCTAGGGATTACAACCCTTTTTTAGGATTAAATCGTAAAGAACCATCAAAATAATAAGAGCCCTTACGCTAGTAATAGCAGGAGTATCACTCATAAGCAACAAGAAAATGTATGTGTATTTATTCCAGTGTAACATACAAAACTGGACCAGTTTTTACAATATAATTATTTTTAGTGTAAATATCATTTATTTTTATTGTATTGAGGTATTCTGATGTAAAGATTGAGGTTCGGACAATTAATAGTACATAAAAATTTCATACAGTTTTGCTTATAATTTTATTAAATTTCAAGTTGTGTGAAATTAATAATGATATTTGAGAAATTTCCTAGATGTCGCCACATAAAATAAA